>CAUYQG010065477.1:0-12835 GCA_963574415.1 Tarsius wallacei | reverse complement strand
TTATTGGGTTATTTTAGGAAGGTCCAACATCTTATTTACAGGAGTTCACAAAGGAATTAGAAAAAAAGTGGGAGGAGGAAAATTATTTTGTAAAAATATATCTGGCCAATGTTACCTGTTTTAAATTCTTTTTTTTTTTTTGAGTTGGAGTCTGACTCTGTCGCCCAGACTGGAGTGCAGTGGCCACCGCAGCCTCGACCTGCTGGGCTCCGGTGATCCTTCCACCTCAGCCTTCCAAGTAGCTGGAACTACAGGCGCCGCTACCACGCCCGGCTAATTTTTTGGTTTTATTGTAGAGATGAGGTCTTGCTTGCCCAGGCGGGTCTCGAACCCGCGGGCTCAGGCAATCCACTCACCTCAGCCTCCCAAAGGCGCGGGATTACAGGCTGAGCCACCGAGCCCGGCTTGTCTTCCTATTTCTGATGTTCCCATAAAAAAGTAAACACATCACAAGAGCAGAAGCTTTGCTGTGTTCAATGCTGCAGTCCCATATCTAAAGCAAGGTCTGTCACATGGCAGGTACAGACAGTTGTTTTTTAAAATATATTAACAATTTTTAAAAAAACTAAGTATGTCTGTGTTATCTAGGATATTTCAATATCCATGCTCATCTTCCCCTAAAATAACCAGAATCAATATGTAAACACCTAAAAATCAAACAGGCATTCCTCAGGTGGTAAAAAGAAATAAAACTGTACTTACCTTTCTGCCTCAAATAAACCTATCATTTAAATAAAAGTAAGTTTCATGTGTTTAAAACCAGTGCTGCTGTTGCAGGACAATGCACAGACATGTTAACATATGTGAAATAACTTTTCTGTGATGGAGAGATTTCCTAAAAAGAAAAAGCTTTAGAAAGAACTGCCGGCCAGGCACGGTGGCTCACACATATAATCCCAGTACTTTGGGAGGCCAAGGTGAGAGGACTGCCTGAGCCCATGGATTCAAGACCAGCCTGGGCAACTTGGCAAGACCTCATCTCTACAATAAATCAAGAAATATTAGCCAGGTGTGGTGGCACATGTCTGTAGTTTCAGCTACTTGGAAGGCTGAGGTGGAAGGATCAACTGAGCCCAGCAGGTCGAGGCTGCAGTGGCCGTGAGTATGTCACTGCACTCCAGCATGGGCAACAGAGTGAGATTTCAATTAAATTAAAAAAAAAGAAAAGAAAAGAAAGAAAGAAGTGCCAGACATCAAAGAAAACAACTTTGTACTGATTTCTTCATCTCCCATAAGGGTTCACTGAGAGAAAATACAGAAGCCACACACGACAGGGTTAACCATGATGTCAGCAAGCGTGAGCATTAAATTGCTGAGTGAATGCTGACAGATTCTTTTTAGGCAGGGAAAAGTTATACTGTAATGGTTAGCATTACAAATTTTTTACAGTAATAACACAGTACACTATAAGCTTGCTCCACTGATAAGCTCTTTATGAGGGTTAGAAGTCTGCAGCCCTCTTACACAAAGGCCTTTCTGTCTTAGTGTTCCTGGAAGTCAATAAGCTAAAAATCACATCCTGCACAATATCCACTTAGAGTCACAGAGGATCCAGTTTTCTGCTGTTTTGCCCTGCTTCCCCTGGCACAAAGTAGCTACCAGAATACGGAGGCAGAAACAGCAACATCATTTGTGTGTCCAATTAGATCATCTCTTGGTGCTAACCAGTTTTTACTGTGAGATAATTTTAGGTTTACAGAAGAGTTGTAAAGACAGCAGAGAGATCCCACTGCTTCACCCTGCTTCTTCTAATGTTAACATCTTCACTATGCTACACATAGCAAAACGAAAACATTAACATCCATACAATACTATTAACTACACTACATACTTCATTCAGATTTCACCAGTTTTCCCACCTAATGTCCCTTTTCTCTTCCAATCCAGAGCCCCACAGTATACTTAACAATTGCGTCTTCTTAGTCTCCTCTACTCTGTGATAATTTCTCAGTCTCTCCTTGGTTTTCATGACCTTGACACTTTTGAAGAACAGTCAGGTGTCTTGTGGAAGGTACCACATCTTGGGTGCGTCTGAAGATTTTTCCTGATTAAACTGGGGTTATGGATTTGGGGGAGACTACTGCAGAGGTGAAGTGTCCTTCTCATCCTATCATGTCAAAGTACATGATACGAATGTGCTTCATGACTGATGTCAGGGTGGTGTCTGCCAGGTTCCCAGTGCTGAGTCCCTTCAGCAGAAATGAGTCACCAAGTTCAGCACACAGTCAAGAGGAGGGAAAGTAAGCTCCACCTTCAGGAAGGAAGACTATCAAAGACTTTGTGAATGTTAAAAATACCAGTCATTGGGCACAGTGGCTCATGTCTGTAATCCCAGCACTTGGAAAGGCCAAGGTGGGAGGGCTGCTTGAGCCCAGGAGTTCAAGACTAGCCTGGGCAATACAGCACAATCTCTACAAAAAAATAAAAAAAGTGGCTAGGCATGGTGTGTGCACCTGTAGTCCCAGCTACCTGGGAGACTGAGGCAAAAGGATTGCCTGAGCCCAAGAGGTCAAGGCCGCAGTGAGCTATAATTGTGTCATTGCATTCCAGCCCAGGCATCAGAGTGAGAATCCAACTTAAAACAACAACAAAAAATACTACAGTAATTAATAAATACTCTGTAACTACTTTTTTAAAACTGCAATTTGTTTAATAGATAAGTCTCCAGTTACGGTTCATGGCAACTAAAAAAAGCTGAGGCTTAAGAAAGATTTATAACCAGACTACATAAACAGCCATTTGTGAAATTATCAATTGCAGAGACAAAGAGATATTTCAAAATATTATTTAATCTCTGATCAAAAGTTATTTGTTTTCATCATCTCATCTAATATAGCGTCTTCCCAGGTTGTGAGGCAGAATTAACTAATGACCACTCATCTACTCACTTTTCCAGTCACACACTGTATAACCATGTTTTGGTCAATAAAGGGGCTCATATATGACAGTGGTCCCTTAGGATTATAACTCCATATTTTTACTGTACCACTTCTATGTTTAGATATATACATATGTACCACTGTGTTACAGTTGCCTACAGAATTTAGTACAGTAACATGCTGTACAGGTTTGTAGCCTTGGGGTAATGGGCTATACCACACAGCCCGTAGGCTGTACATACTCGGCTACTCCATCTAGGTTTGCATATGTCCGTTCTGTGATGTTCACATGATGAAACTGCCCAATGACGCAATTCTCAGAACATGTCCCTGTTGTTAAGGGATGCATGACTATATCTGGTTACACAATGCATTGCCAGTAACATGGCTTAGAAGGGAAGAAAGAATAATGTATTAAAGCATTTACCTATCAAACATATGGCTGGGGCACTTGTGTGCCAAGTCTGGCTTCCCACCATCCTGACTATACGTTACTTACTGTAAATACCGAAGTCAAACTCTTTTTCTGTTCTTCTCTAGGACCCAGAGGAGGGGCTCAACAGGATGATGTCAATTAACAAGAGCATAGGGCTGGGCACTTTCACTCACGTCTGTAATCCCAGCACTTTGGGAGGTAGAGGCAAAAGGGTTCAAGACCAGCCTGGGTAATTTGGCAAAACCTCGTCTCTACAACAGATCAAAAAATCAGCCGGGCATAGTGGTGTGCACCTGTAGTTTCAGTTACCCGGAAGGCTGAGGTGGAAGGATCACCTGAGCCCAGCCAGTTGGGGCTGTGGTGGCTGTGAGCATGCCATTGCACTCCAGCCTGGGTGACAGAGTAAGACTCTGACTCAAAAACAAAACAAAACAAAACAAAAAACCCCACAAACAAAAGCATAACTTTAGTTTCTACACAGTGCCAAAACATCACCAGATCATAAGAAATATTTCAAGGGTTAAATGGCAGCAATGATTCTTAAACATCATCAAGTATAAGACTCCTAGAGAAGTCTGTAAACAGTACAGATCACGGGACTCTACCTTCAGAGATTCTGGTTTTGGGTTCGGGGACTGGAGATCTGCTCATTAACAAGTACCTCAAGTGATTCTCTTGCAGATGGGCTGCCTCTGAGAAACTCCAACCTGGTGTAAGACCAGGTTGCTAAGACTTGAAGTTCACACATACACTGATGTACAGCATACCTCTAACCCTCACACAGCTTTACCTCCTATTTGTTAACAAACACTACCTTAGCCAAACAACACTATTACCACCAGATCCAGCCTTGCCTGCATTCCTTCACTTGTTACCTTCCAGACACCAGAGTCTTATTAGTTCAATAAAGATGTTTAAATAGAAGAACTAAAAACTTCAGAAAGCGTTGCTCTTGCCATACCTAGACCTCTAAAAATGTGAAAGGATGTCAGCTGCCTCCTCTGCATAATGGGATGGCCCAGACAACCAGAGTCCCTCCACATGCCCCGCCCCCAGCTCATCCTGCCCCACTCGAATTGTTCCATGGTCGCTCTGTGCTTTCCCATGTAGCTCACACTATTCTGTCCTGGCTTACTGTTAGTTTATTAATTAGGCACTTTTTGTAAATATTAGTCCATTTTCACATATTGGTAATAAGCTCTTGGAACTCAAGAATCATTTATTCTTATTATCTCAAAATGACTCATGTGGTGCTTTGAATACTGATGTACATTTTAAAGGGAGACTGTTACAAGAATTGGGATAATGACATTGTAATCTCAATGTTGTCAACTATATGGGAAATGCTACTGGACTGTATCCAAATAAAATGATATATCAGTCCTACCTAATGTGCTAAAAAGTCCTTCTCCTGTCAACTAAGCATACTATGTTAAATATGCCTAATGATAAACTTCTAATAATAAAGGTAATTAATAAACAAAGCCTAGACTTTCTTAAACATACTCCCACCAAACCTGAACATTCTGAAGACATATCAATTTGTCTTTAGTCCTACCTCCTCCCTCACAACCACAAGACTTTGACATGTCAAATGGTGAGACCATTTTAGAGGTGCTGATTTACCTAAAGAAGGTTTTGTTTTGCCAGTAAAATGATTACAGATCCAAAGCAACTAACACTTCCATTTTAGGTAACCTTTGATTGGCTCTGTCAAAATAATCTCTAAATTGTAAACAAAACAAAACAAAACAAAAACAGGGATTCCAAGACCACTATGTTACTACAAATCATAGTCAAGTATTTGCTTATACGGTTCAAAATCTACGCAGAGTTCTCAGGGAACAAGTTCTGAATGGCTCCGTTTTTCAGATACTGGAGGACAGCACCCCAGCGCCCTCACATTTCACAAGTACTCACTCTGTCCCAAGCACTAGCTATGATAACAGGTAACATGCATCATCTCAGTTTATTCTTGCAACCACCCCACAAGGCAATCCCTACCCTTAACCCATTCATAATGAAATTAAGGTTCAGAGGAGTTAGGTAACTCCTGCCCAAGACCACACAACTAGTGAAGAATGAAGCTGAAGGAAGCACCGTAATTCAAGCTTGACCTGCTTGTATCCGAACGAATGTGCTCAATACCCCCTTGCCAATGTTGGGCAATGCAATATTCAGCAACTGCCCTGATGCATATAATGAGAGGATTGCCTGAGTCCATGGGTTCGTGATCAGCCTGGGCAACATGCCCAATATTCAGCAACTGAGTATAAGGAGATACTCAGATTAATTCACCTCAGCATAGGTGCTGCTTGCCTCACCCTTCACTTCTCACTGCCTTGTCACTCCACTCCAGTCACACTGACCACCTTACTATGTCCTAAACATACCACACATACTTCTCTTTACTGTCTGCCTCTTTGCACGCCAACCTAGCTCCACTAGAATATGAGACCAAGGACTTTGCTTTCTGCACTGCCGTGTCCCTAGCTAGAACAGGTGTCCAAAATTTACTTTAAAAATTAATGCATGTGAGCACTGTAACTAATTGGTGGAAAGTCTTTCTAATTTATAGGACACAATACGCTGACATCTTAAACGGAGTATAAGGAGATACTCAGAATAATTCACCTAATTATAAAAAGCAAAAGTTAAGCTGTAAAGCTAAGCTTCCATAACAGATCTTTTTAGGTGACATCAACAAAAAGGGCAGAGTAAAGACCTCCAAAAATTCTGTCTCCCATAAAAACAAAGAAAATATTGGCAAAACTTGTCAGAGGTAACTTTTTCAGGACTCTGGATATTAGCTAAAGGTTTGCAGTAATCCAGGGAGCATTTATACAAGAAAAACATCAACATTTTGCTAACAGTGAGCTTTGTAGCATTTTAAGTTGCCCTATTTCCGTTCCCTATTTTTCACATCTGCCCTAGCCTTAAAAACCAACAGTCCACAATCACAGTGAAAACCAGCAACCAAGAAGCCACTGGAGGGATCAAAGAGGGGTTGCAGCTCCTTCAAAGCCTTGCTCCCAGAACTGTCATTAACTGACCTGTCTGTATTTCCCTGGAAGACCCTACTTGCAAGGCGGTCTTTATTTGTCCTGACTCAGAGCTCTCCCATTGCAAGTAGCCTCACAGAGTGTGGAAAGAGACTTAGTCAAGAACAATCACAGGCAGTTGCTGAATATTGCACTGCCCAAGGGAATGGCTAACAGTTGGGGTAAAAAACATGTTAACTTTTAAAAGCTTAAAAAAGAAAAGCTGGGAAATGAGATGTCCATATGGGATCTTGAAAAGCTTCAACATATTTCTAAGATTAAGCACACGTGTGGGGCTGTGTGCATGCACAGGAAAGATCTGAGCAGAACCTAAGCTCTTGTCTCTGGCTGACCTTATGATGCTGCTCAAGCAGGAAGTGAAGGCAAAGTCAACTGTCAACTGTCAAGGGGGTGCTGAGGACAAACACTAACAGGTACACAGAGCTCCTCAGCAGAGAGTGGGAAACTTATTAGTTCCAGGCGTTTAAGAAAATCTCACCAGGTGCAGTGGCTCACACCTGTAATCCCAGCACTTTGGGAGATGGAGATGAGAGGATTGCCTGAGGTCATGGGTTCGTAACCAGCCTGGGCAACATGGCAAGACATCATCTCTACAATAAATCAAAAACTTAGCTGGGTGTGGTGGCGTGCACCTGTAGTTCCAGCTACTTGGAAGTCTGAGGCAGAAGGATCACCTGAGCCTAGTAGGTCAAGGCTGCACTGGCTGTAAGTGTGCCAGGCTGTCACACCAGCCTGGGTGACAGAGTAAGACTCAGACTCAAAAAAAAGAAAAGAAAATCTCTGTCCAACAAACTAAACAAACCAAGCAGAGACTTCAGGGGCTGCATACAAAAAAATACAGACTTTACAGATTTAGATCTGAAAAGTAACTAAACAAACAACAACAACAAACAGCAATAACACCCCTGGGGAAGGGACAGAATCTGATTTCCAGAGTTGCCACATTTAAATAATAATACATTAATATCCAGTTTCCAACACAAAATTATGAGACATGCAGAGAAACAAGAAATTATGGCCCATACATAGGGAAAAAGCAGCCAATAAAGAAAGTTTTTTTTTAAGAGTCAAGAAGCAATTCTGAAGTTGAAAAGTACAATTTTTGAAATAAAAAAAAAATCAACAGATTTGAACATGCAGAAGAATCAGTGAACCTGAAGACAGGTCCACACCAATATTATCTAGTCTGAGGTAGAGAAAGAAAACAGAATAAAAATAAACAACGCTGAAATATATGCATAATGGGAGTTTCAAAAGATGAGAGAGAGAGAGGAAGAAGAAGGAGGAGGAAGAGGAGGAGAGGGAGGGAAGGAGGAGTGGGCCAAAAGAATATTTAAAGAAATAGTGGTTGTAAAATTCCCAAATATGATGGGGAAAAAAAACAAGCCACACACCCAAGAAGGTCAACAAACTGCAAGTATGATAAACTCAGAGAGATCCACACCTAGATACATTATAGTCAAGCGGTTAAATGCCAAACAGAGATTCTTGAAAGCAGCAAGAAAAACAACTCATCGCATACAAGGGATCCTGGGTAAGACCAGCGACTAATTTCTTATCAGAAACCATTTGACGCCAGAAAGCCTCCATTCAAAGTGCTAAAAGAAAAAAGACGTCTGCTGGGTGTGATGGCTTATGCTTGTAATCCCAGGACTTTGGATGGCTGAGGCAAGAGGACTGACTGAGGCCAGGGGTTTGAGACCAGCCTGGGCAATTTGGCAAGACCTCGTCTCTACGATAAATTTAAAAAAAATTAGCCAGGTGTGGTGGTGCATGCCAGCTACTTCAAAGCCTGAGGCAGAAGGATCACCTGAGCCCAGGTCAAGGTTGCGGTGGCTGTGAGGTTGTCACAGAATTCTAGCCTGGGCAACAGAGTGAGACTCCAACTCATTAAAAAAAAAGACTATCAACCAAGAATTCTATAGCCAGCAAAACCACCTTTCAAAAGTGAAAAAGTTAGAATAAAAGTAAAAGAGAAATTAGAACATTCTCAGATAAATGAAAAAAAAATTCACTGGTCACAAACATGCCCTGTGAAAAATATTAAAAGTAGTCTTTCAGGCTGAAATGAAAGGACAGTATACAATAACTCAAATCTACATGAATAAAGAGCCCAACAAGGGTAACTACACAAAGACAGTAAAAACATTTTTCTTTGTTCCTTTGTTCTTTGTAGAGACCTCATCTCTACAATAAATCAAAAAATCAGCCGGGCGTGGTAGCGCGTGCCTGTAGTTCCAGCTACTTGGAAGGCTGAGGCGGAAGGATCGCCGGAGCCCAGCGGGTGGAGGCTGCAGTGGCCGGGAGCGGCCGCTGCACTCCAGTCTGGGTGACAGAGTGAGACTCCAACTCAAAAAAAAAATGGTACACTAGGAAATATCTAAGAGAAAAGAAGACAGTATTGGAGAACAGGAACAAAGAAGATATGACATACAGAAAACAAATAGCAAAATGGCAGACATAAATCCTCCTTTATCAGTAATTACACGAAATGCAAATGGATTAAACACCTTAATTATAAAGCAGAATTGGCAGAATGATTTTTTAAATGATCCAACTATATGCTGTCTACAAGAGATACACTTTATATTCACAGACACAAACATGTTGAAAGTAAAGGGATGAAAAGAGACGTATCACGCAAATGGCAACCAGAAGAGCCAGAGTGGTTATAATAATAATCTCAGACAAAATAGACTTTGGACAAAAATTGTTACTAGAGACAAAGAAGGAATTTTATTATGATAAAAGGGTCCATCCATCCATCAGGCAGCTATAACAATTATACATCTATATAATCCCAGGAGTTCAAGGCTACAGAGAGCCATGATCATGCCATAGCACTCTAGCCTGCATGACAGTAAGATCTCAACTCAAAAAAATATATACATATATATGTATATAAAGTATATGTATTATATGTGTATATATGATACGAACCTCCAAACCTGACAAAACCGAAGGGAGATATAGACAATTCAACAATACTGGAGACTTCCATACTCCACTTTTGATAATGAATAAAACATTAGACCGAAAAATACTCACAAATCAACAAGAAAATAAAAGATTTGATCAACACTATAAACCAACTAGACATCTGCAGAACACTATACTCAACAACAGCAGAAAATACATTCTTCAAGTGCACAGAGAACATTCTCCAGGATAGACCATAAAAAAAAAGGTCTCAATAAATTTAAAGGAATTGAAATCATACCAAGTATGCTCTCTAACAGTAATAGAATAAAATTAGAAATCACTAACACAGCAGGGCACAGTGGCTCAAGTCTGTAATCCCAGCATTTTGAGAAGCAGAGACGAGAGGACTTCCTGAGCCCAGGGGTTCGAGACCAGCATAGGTAACTTGGTGAGGTCTTCTCTCTACAACAAGTAAAAAAAATTAGCTGGGTGCGGTGACATGTATCTGTGGTTCTAGCTACTTGGAAGGCTGAAGTGGAAGGATCCCTTGAACCCAGCAGGTGGAGGCTGCGGTGGCCATGAGTGTTCCACTGCACTCCAGCCTGGGCGACAGTAAGACTCTGACTCAAAAAAAAGAAAAGAAAAGAAAAATAAATCACTAACACAATGGTTGGTTTTAGATAGCTGTGCTGTTCATGGTCTAATTTTCTCTAATTTTTCACTTCCTCCTACCTTCCCCATTCCCTGCTGATGCAGTCCTTATATAGCTGTCCTCTTTTTGGGGTGCTAATTTGCCACGTCTAATCCATCAGAAGCTTAGAAATTGAACACAAACTTGCAGAACAAAAGAATAAGGCTCAGCCTCTGAGGGGCCTGCCTAATTCTCAGGTAGGTGATGTTAATGGGCAGCCTAAACAAGTGAGGAAAGCACCATGATAACACAGATCATCACCATGACAACCAGCAATTAAGAAAGATTATTTCTTTGTGGAGAGAACATTCAAAAACCTCTCATAAGGTAACAGATGTGTTAACCACCCTGATTTGACTATTATACAACATACACGTGTATCAAAACATTAAACTGTATCCAATAAATAGGTATAAATACAATGTGACAATTTTCTAAAAAAGAAACATTATTTCTTCTATTATTAAATGGAAAAAAAAAATACCAGGCTTCCTCTACACAGATGCTCAACATTCCTTTATAAGCCAGTCAGACTAAAAAGGAAAACTTTCTCTTTTTATATATTTTGCTATAAACTCCAATTTCCCTTGATGATATATCTTCCCCATTTAAAAAAAAACACTCTGAATTGTACCCCACATATTAAAAATTAAAAAAAAACCAATCTCACCCTTTCCTGTATCGTTTTATATTTAAAATTAATATCACAGGGTTTTATACTTTTAATTTCTCTTCAACTGTTTCATGAACATAGAATAGTCTTTGTGTCCTCAATTAAAGTCCTTGAGAGAGAAAAAGAAGGACATTCATGTTTCAATCTTTTGCAATTTCCCTGCTAATTCAGATGACAGTTCTGAATTAGTCACAATTACTTACTGGTTAACTCAAAGCTTCACAACTGGTGTATTTTGGTATAAGGTATATCACAGGCAGTTCCAGGTGTGCCCAGATAACAATCCCACCAGGTCTAGGGCGTTATGGGGATGTGCATGTGTGTGTGTGGGGGGGCAGTTAGGTGTTGGGGTATCTGAGTCCTTGGAGGCAGTCTCCTCAATGTGTGTGAAAAAGACTGGGGAGCCTTGGGTCAAATGACTGACTAGAAACATTGCTGAAAGAACTGGAAATAGCCTGAATGCCCATTAAAAAGATAAAGTTCTTTTATTTAGCAAATGGAAAATCTTCCAAGATGTAGACAGTATGTATTACATGCTACCATTTATGCAAATGGAGTGAGATAAACTTAATTGCTTGTATATAATATCATGATACCTCTTTAAGGAGAGGCCATGGTGGCTGACTCATGGCGGGGAGCCCATGGATTGGAGACAGAGGTGGGAAGACAACCCTACAAACCATTTGCATTTCTGAATTCTAACCCATGTGACAGTAGTAGCTATTAAAGACAATAATATTTTAAATTTGCCAAATCCACCTTTGCCTATCTCCGAATTTCATTAATAATCATTATTGTCTACCTGAAACACCTTCACTACTAGTCAAATGTTGTATGAAAATAATACAAGATCTCAATATTGGTTACCCAACTGTGTGCAGATGTAGAAATCCACTGAGCTCTACACTTATAACTTATGCACTTTCTCATAGGTAGAGTATATGTCAATTAAAAATTTAAAAACAGGCCAAGTACAGTGGCTCACAATATAATACCAAAGTGTTAGGAGGTCAAGGCAGGGGGACTGCCGAAGGCAAGAAGTTTGAGATCAGCCTGTGAAATGTAGAAAGATCCCTCCTACAAAGAATTTTTAAAAATTAGCTGGGCATGGTGGTGTGCACCTCTTATCTCAGCTACTGAGGAGACTGAGGCAGAAGGATTAACCAAGCCTAGGAGTTCAAGGCTTCAGTAAGCTAATATCGTGCCACTGTACTCCAGCCTGTGTGACAGAGCAAGATCCTGTCTCTTAAAAAAAAAAAAAAAAAAAAGAAAAGGTTAAAATAAATAAGTTACTTAGGTCAACTTTCTGTTTCCCTATTAGAATAGTAAAATACTTCTGGCTGGGCGCAGTGGCTCACGCCTATAATCCCAGCACTTTGGGAGACCGAGGTGAGAGGATTGCCTGAGCCCAGGGGTTCATGAACAGTCTGGGCAAGTTGGCAAGACCTCATCTCTACAATAAATAAATTAAAAAAAAAAAAAAATCAGCTGGATGTGGTAGCACACACCTGTAGTTCCAGCTACGTGGAAGGAAGGTGGAGGGATTGCCTGAGTTTAGCAGGTTGAGGCTGAGGTGGCCATGAACGTGCCACTGTACTTCAGGCTGGGTGACAGAGTGAGACTCCAACTCAAAAAAAAAAAAAAGAATACTAACTATATTTGCCTAGATAAATTACCGTTTCAAATCTTGCAGTGTTACTTTTAAAAGGCATGGCCGGCTCCTCTCAACTCTTCTCCAGGACTTACAGCTTCAAGGCTCATGCTCTTACTCTCCTGTAACTTTTCTGTGAGTTTAACATTATCTCTAAATAAAGTTTTAAACCACTTACTGATAAATAACCAATTGTCAAAACAAGCTCAGAAATAAATCTGGACTTATGATTTTGACAGTTGTTCCTCAGAAGTCATTTTAATTATGTGTTATCCCAAAGCGTTATTTCTACATGAAAAAAAAAAATTACACCTTCAGGCTAGGTTTGTAACAGAGTGAAAAACGTACCTTCCAAGACTGAAAGTTTAACATAAGCCGGGCTCGGTGGCTCAGCCTGTAATCCCGCGCCTTTGGGAGGCTGAGGTGAATGGATTGCCTGAGCCCGCGGGTTCGAGACCCGCCTGGGCAAGCGAGACCTCATCTCTACAATAAATCAAAAATTAGCCGGGCATGGTAGCGCG
>CAUYQG010065475.1:0-43573 GCA_963574415.1 Tarsius wallacei | reverse complement strand
CACGCCCGGCTCATTTTTTGATTTATTGTAGAGATGAGGTCTTGCTTGCCCAGGCGGGTCTCGAACCCGCGGGCTCAGGCAATCCACTCACCTCAGCCTCCCAAAGGCGCGGGATTACAGGCTGAGCCACCGAGCCCGGCTGCAAGTTTTCACTCTTATACTTATGAGTTTATTTATGAAAATCTGGTAAACTAATGACTAAATGGTGCCTTTTTTTTTTTGAGTTGGAGTCTCACTCTGTCACCCAGACCGGAGTGCAGTGGCCTGCTCCCGGCCACCGCAGCCTCAACCTGCTGGACTCCGGCGATCCTTCCGCCTCAGCCTTCTAAGTAGCTGGAACTACAGGCGCATGCTACCACGCCCGGCTAATTTTTGATTTATTGTAGGGATGAGGTCTTGCCAAGTTGCCCAGGCGGGTCTCGAACCCGCGGGCTCAGGCAATCCACTCACCCCAGCCTCCCAAAGCGCTGGGATTACAGGCTAAGCCGCCAAGCCCGGCAATGGTGCCTTCTGTAACTCCTCTCTTACAAAATTCTACATACTTCATTTCCTCTAGATACAATTTCTTATCTTTCCTGAGAATATTTTTGCATATATATGCATATATTATCCTCTTCCTGATATTCAATTGAATTGAACTTAGTAAGTTCAGACAAAGGATTAACAATTCCTTTCAACCTTTTGTAGAGAATGTGACCATTAGTTAACTACCTCCAGTCACTTACCCTGGTAACCTGATGAAAGTTGAAATGTCAACTATGTTACTAGGTTATATTATTTATGATAAAATGACTCCATTAAATAAATTGCACCTCCACTGGGGAAACTATACATAGCTGGTAAACAGCCATAGTTTTGGGCTTCCACGCATGTGGAACTCTCAGAACAGAGGTTGCCTTTTGTGGTGACCTTGGAGGCTATGAATATTGGATCACTTCAAGGGATATCATCTCCTGTGAGAAATGAAATTTTAAGTTAGGGAGACTCGGGGGCCTACCTGATGTGAACTCACCTTCTTGAATTTGAGTTGTGCTACACGGATATCTAGGAGAACTCCAACCAAATGATCAATGTCTGATACTATAATAATGCCAAGTTCTAGTTCCTGTTCTGTATGCTTCCAAGCAGACTGATGACAGTAAGGCTTATGGTAGTTGTCTGAGTCTTGGTAATTTGAATGTTTGGTAGAGCCTCAGTTTAAAACTTAACTCATTTTACGTTGTTTAATATTCTCAATAATCCTTTTATGTGTGTATCATTATTAGTTCCATTTCATAAGGAAGTAGCCTAGGTTTGAACTTGGATTTTCTAAAAGCGGAGCCTGTTTTCTTAACCCCTCCACCTTACTTCTCACAGTTTCAACTGGTTGTAAATCTCAGCTTGATAGAGCAATTGTTTTACTGAGGCTAACTCAGCTACAAAAAAAAAGTGACCAATACACTGTGAATCAACCAGTGTCATGTCTTACAGACCCAGGCTTTGTACCATCTATGCACCTTGCCAATGTACTGTTTGTCCTAGGGAGAACTTGGTAATTATGAA
Organism: Tarsius wallacei; assembly: GCA_963574415.1. Taxonomy (NCBI): domain Eukaryota; kingdom Metazoa; phylum Chordata; class Mammalia; order Primates; family Tarsiidae; genus Tarsius; species Tarsius wallacei. Next base: position 42,031 of record CAUYQG010065475.1, on the reverse strand, counting down.
AAAGCCAAAGCAAATATATTTTCCTAATAAATGGTAACAATTTTCAGCACAGGTCTTAAGTATAAGAAATCAGTATAAACACAAGAACAATATTATATTCTATGATTATGTCTTTTCTAAAAATATATATGTATATATGCATGTGTGTATATGTGTGTATATAGTTATATATATTTACATATAATCTTTCTGTAATTTTTCAATACCCCAATACCTTTCAACAAGTATGTATTGTGTTGCTACTTAATACTGGGCTTTAGAAGTACAAAGACAAGATTACAGTAATTAAGTAGGGAGCATATAATTCTGCTAGAGAAGGCAAAGGAAGTTACATAAGGCAGTAGGCTACTATGGTGAATTTTAAACTACATGCTAGAATCTGTTAGACTGAGATGAAGATAATTAATACAGATATAAGATAAATGGCTTTTTTGTTGTTTGCTTATGTATTAGCGGGTGGAGAGAAATAGATTTTTCCTTGGTCTTCAGGTGAGCAATGGAAATAAGAATGAAAACTGAAGGTCTAGGTCAGGCTCCAAGCTGTTACACAGGTTCAGACTAGGACCTTTTGTGGGCGAGAATGCCATTGAAAGATCTGGAAAAAAAGGATGGTATCTGTAGTTTATGTAGATTCTGGTGGTGAAATGGGAGAATGGAATATTAGGGTATAAAACTGAACACAAGAAAACTCTCACAATAACAGCATTAATATTTATAATAAACACATATTAAGTGCTTACTACGAATCAAACACTTCTAATCTTTACATGTATAAAATGTTTTGAATTACTTAAACCGCAAAAAATTTCATGAAGTATGTATTATCATTTCTTCAGCTTTACAGATGAGGAAGCTGGGCACAGGGAGGTTAAACAATTTTCCAAAAGTCAAGTGGAGTGAGGTATGATGATGAACATAGGTTATCCGTCACTGAATGTTTACAATGAACCCTATTTTATATTGAACTTTACCTAGAATAGCTCATGTAATCCTCAAAACTACTTTGCAAGGCAGAGATCCACTTTATCTACCCGCTTATTTATTTATTTATAGTTTCTTCCAGGCATTCTCTAAATGCATCCTTTTTAAAAAACCCATGTTTTCAATCATTAAAACTTTCTTTACTGTCACAATCTTTTTCAGATTTATTGTGGTACAAGTGATTTTTGTAGACAAGGAAATAAAATTTAAATATCTCTTTCAGGGTCATCCAGCTAGAAAGCAGCAGAGCTGGGATTCAAACTAGATCTTTCTGCTTATAAGGATTATGAGGATGTCAACAAAGGCAACAGTAGTAAAAACTAAAAGCAGTTATAAACTACAAGAAAAGAGGCATTAGATACTATAAGGTCTGTGATTAAAAAAGAAGAAGGAGTCATTAAATAATCTAGAAGTTTCTAGCTTTGGCAAGCTGGCGATCAGCACTACAATTCTCTGAAATGGAGAACACAGAAAAAGAAGCAAAGTTCTGGCAGTTCATAAAGAAGTGCACATCGATATCTTGACTTACGGATATTTCCAGGACATATCCCGTAGGTGGAAATATCAAGTAGGTAGACGCAGAATTAAAGGCTGGGGTTTAGTTGAAAGCTCTGAATGGCACACACACTTTTAGAAATCACAAGCATCATATCAGAGTTCAAAGACAAGGCCAGGAGTAGGTGAGTGCTCACACACGGTGGCTCATTTTAGGCCTCCAGTATTTACAACCGACCTTACAGTGGATCTTGGTGGGACCACGAGCACTGTGATATTTACTACTTTTTTTTTGTGATTGTTAGTGACACCAAATTGGGATACCAGATCATCCGGGGTTACTAAATTATTCAGTTGCCAGTCTGGAACATTCTCTGCTGTATTCTGGTCATGAAAAAAGCTGACACCATAGGGCTTAGAGAAACTTTACATTTTGGTTAATTCTGGTTTTCATGAGAACATGGCCTGTGACATCAGAGGTGTGCGTGAACTATGCTCCTCGTGGGTGGCCTAGTAAATGTGATGGTCACAATGACAGCTTCCTTTTCATGTATGTGGCATGTGGGTAGCCAGATAGCTGAGTGGATAGAACAAAAGCTTGGTTGTGAGACAGAAGTAGATATTACTTAGCACAGCTTATATCAGATGAAGAGTTATCAGATAAATATGGCAAAAAAAAGGAAATGGTAGTGAATAAAGCTTAATATTTGTATTTAAAGACTTCCTCAAAAATGATGAGAGCAGAGATATCCCTAAGAATTCCTTTTCAATTCTGATTATCTAATAAATCTAGCATTATTTTCAGGCCTATGTTAAAACTGATTAATTGTAAATTATATTTTATTTCATTTTGGCTAATTCTGGCTGCACAACATGAGACTAGAATGTTATTTCAAATCATTTTTCCCTGAAATTATTTCTGCAGCCCATTTAAAGCTCATAACACTTGTAAACATACACCTTCTTTCTAAAGTTTGCTTATTTTGTCTTCCAAAATAGCCAGGATCGGTCTTTGGCCTCAAAGACAGGAACTTTTAAGACCCCTATTTTCTGAAGATCAAATCCAGACTTTCCCATCTGGTACTGAAGGTTCTCCATAATCTGCCACTACTTCCACTGCCTCTTAGATTGTCACTTAGTCAAAATCCACCCTCGTTCTGCTCACCCAGCAATCCTGCCCAGTCTCCTCACTGTCCCCAGAGATAGGTAGCCCAGTTCTAGCGACACACTTTTGTGACACTATCTGCCATTTGAAATCCCATATTCCGTCTCTCATCATCTTTGCCTTTCTGAAGTAAACGTCCTTGAGATCCTGGTGGTATTGATGATCTTCAAGAAAAGTCTCTAAATGTGGCCTGAATCACCCCTTTCCCAAACAGTATCATGTGATAATTTTCCTTGTCATAGGAAGATGGAATTAATAGACTGTAAATATGATGTCATAAGATTTTGGAGAGAAATATGTGTCCTTTGCAAAGGGGTAGGCTGCATATCTTCATTGAAGTGGCAAAAAAACTGTCATTTATAAATCATGTTTAGAACCTCTTTGTTTAGAATTGACTTAAATCTCTCTCCTTTCTCCCTTCTCTCTACATCTATATCTTTATGTATATATGCATATATATGTAGAGAGATAGAGATATTTGATAAAAATTTTTTCAACTTTTATTTCTAATAAGGGGGAAAAAAAGAAGTTATGGTTGCATGTTGGATGTCACAGTGGGCCCACTGTTTCTAATCCAGGGAAAGGAATGAAAGTGATCATGATGATTTCTCATTGTCTTGCTGAATTCCAACATTTGCACTCTCAGGTTGTAGAGGTGGAAGTTGTTTTTAGAGACAGTCTAATCTAGAGTTTTGCTAATCAAGGTTTGGGCTGTGGACCAACACCATCAGCATTAACTGGAAGTTTGTTCGACATGCAGAATCTCAGATCCCCACTCCACACTACTGCATCAAAATCTGCATTTTAATGGCATCCCTAGGAGATCCATTCACACAATGAAGTTGGGTAACACTGGCCTAGAGCTGACTCCCTTAATCCATCCAACAGTTATAATTGGCAAATTAACCTTACCACAATAGCCGTACTTCTTAAATACAACAGGGACTGAGAAGCTCCACAGATGGAATTTATTACCAGACATTAGGTGTTTTACCAAATAACTAGAGAGGCGGGAGGAGAAAGCCCTGTGCCAAGTGTCCAGAGCAGAGCAATGTCCAGCCCTTAGAATCGCACTGCCATTTCCCTGGTTCATAAAGTTGCTTGCTGTGGCTAAGGGGGCGATGTTGTTTCCGGCACCCCATGAAATGAGTACTCTGTTTCTCCCTGTTGACCTCAGTTCAGAATCCAAGCACAGCTGCAGCACCTGCAATGTCTGGAATCTAAACCCCACCCAGACATCTGGCTGCAAGCAACTTCAGGGATTATCAGTTTTAGTTTTCTGCCTTTGCAGTTTAGGAAGTCCTGCTGGTGCAGTGTTAGTTAAACTGGGACCCATGAACAAGGAAGGGCAACTGTTTGTCGGGGGTGTGCAATGAGCTAAGCTCAGGAATTGAGCATGAGTGCAGAGGCAATTGTACAGCAATTTTAAGTTGCTGTAACATCCAAGCCCACAATCAGCAGGCTCAACTCGATGAACCGGGCATAGATCTGTTTTGTTAATGTTGAATTTTGTGGTGAGAGGCACATGGCATGAACCACATACTAGGCACATACAACACAGGCCATGTTATCGAGCCAATAGGAAGTCAAACAAAGACAAAAACCAAAACAACCAACCAAAAGCATGACCCGTTACCACAGATAACTTGGGAAGCTCTGTAGTGGTGGAGCTGGATGATTGATGAGTCAACCAGTCTGTGGGACCCTTTGAAACCCAGCTTAATTCCTAGTTCATTCATGAAGCTTATTATACCCTGATGAGCTCATATGACTTTTCAGAAATATAAATCATTTTGTCATTTAAGAATATATTATCTGTAAACAAGATCCATAACAATATGTCATTTTTAGTTCCTGTAGAATTGTCTATAATAAGCATGCATAATATTTTTATTGAATTAAAGAACATTTTCTTCTTGTGAAGATGCAAATGAATCCAATAACATTACCCAGGTTATATGAGGATTTTCTATATAAAGGATATTACCTGAAATCATTTTATAATATTAAACAATCTCTCAATATTTGTAATGTGCCCAAACACTATTTGGTGTCCAGAGTAGATTAAAATATTCATTTTGTTTGTATTAAGCAAAATATACTTGTAATCTTGAATACTTTGGTATGATAGCGTGGTCACAGATTTGATTCGACTAGATAATCTGTCCCCAAAATGAATATGTTTGTTCTAATCTTGGCCTGCAAAATATAAAGGAGATGGAATTTAATTAAGCTGTATGGAGTATTAGTACAACTCTATTACTAATTGAAAAAAGAAATGACAAGTTTTTTGAAGCAAATGCATTTTTCACATATACTCTGATAGCCATCAGCCAACTGACAGTCAGCTCTGGAGTCCCAACTCCTATGCTTATATGAAACATTTAGTTTTAAAGTTCTACTCAGATTTAGGACTAGAGTATAATGCTAGTGAGGAATGACTATAATTCTCTACTAATCTACTGTTTGCTTTTTTAATGCTAATTAATGGAGTAGGAGGATTTGCCAGTTTTTTGGAGTCCCTGACTTGTAGCAAGACAGAACATGAGGAATGCCATGGTCATAGTCAAGACATTCCCAAACTGCCACTCCTGAGTTGAATGACCCTAATGAAGTAGTGACCACTCTGCCCCACAGTCTTTCCACATTTCACTAAAAGGCCACAGGAGTTCCTTTCTTCAATAAACTGTATAACTCTTAAGTCTTCATAACTTTACCTAACTGATTGGCTTGTGCTTTTAAATTGAATCTTAAAAAACAGACTTCTTTCCCCTTTTACTACGTGCAAGTTACCCTCCTTGATTAAACATAAAATTCAACCTCTGGTAACTTACTAGTTATTTGTCGATTTGAATGAACAGTTTTACAAATTCCCCAAGTGAATTTCATTCTCTAAGTGTGCTCTTTCCTTCACAGAATTCAGCAAGTTAGAAATAATCATTCTTAGGTAGGCATATGCATGCACATTAAAGCCACATTCCTTATGAAGATAAAGGTCTTTCCCCTGCTTTGATATTTGAACATCTTTTGTTGAGCGACTGGGGAACGTTGCCAAGCGGTGTCACCTGCCAGCTGGAGTGATCATATGTGCCCTATTAAAGCTGAGGGCCATGTCACTGGTCAGCAGCTGAATGTGAGGACATCAGCATGGCGCATATTAAGTGATGGGATAAACTGCTGCCGCAGTAAGCCCTCCCTGTAAGAGCCAGTAGATAGATTTTCTATCCTTTCACACAGTGAGGGCTTGTATGCCACCGCTTCTGTATCACTCATGCTGTTCCAGGCAGTGAACCATGGCAAAAATTCATGGCACAATCCCAAGTCCACCCCAAGTGAAAACTCTACATTACATTATCAGACAGGTTTAAAACTACCTACCAGACTTCAAGAATGATGCTAAGTGGCATGATTGATCTTGACAATTATTTTCATCAAAGGCTTTTTTTTTATCATGAAGAAATTTTTGCCCATAAAAGTTCTGTTTTAAAACTTGAACTAAACAAGAAGAGTTGAAAAATGCAGCCAAAGGGATATTTTTGGTATCAATAATTTAAAAGAAGAATTGCCAAGTATCAATTCAAAAATTGATTAACTGTCACATACTTCCATGGCAAATGAAAGGGAGAGAGAAACTAAGTCTAATATATCTGCATTAAGGGATAGAGGTCAAAGGTGTGAACACTTTGGAGCAGTAATGATGATTGGAAATTCCTTTCTATAGTGATTAGAACATTCGATCCTATTAACATTCACCTGACCTGACCAATTTGCCCATTGCTTGGACCAACCTGTAGGTCCCTGTGATCACTCTATAGAAATCAGTGCATAATCTAACAATACAATGTAATTCATATGAGTAAGAGTAAGAAAAAAGCAATGTGGTTATTCTAAAATAATGACACCTTTTCCTGCTTCTGATCGCCAATTTTAGGGTATTTTCTTGGTCTCTTTTACTTTTTTTCTAAGCTTTCACCCTCTTAGATGAACATCTATAACCATGACCTTTACTAAAATAGCAACAGACGTTATTACTATTTTTACTTTACCTCAAATATAATGGCGCCCAAACAGAATTCAACATCTTCCCTAAAAATAACTTGCTGCACATCTTTCTTATTCTTCCTGATCCTTCACTGTCAACTCTCCCTTATGTAATTTAGCAACAAGTTCATACAAATTCTGACACAGAGCATTTTTTTCCTGCACTGTCTCACACTGCTCTATCAGAGCAAGCTTTCTGACAAATTTAAATTCACCCCGTTTGTCACCTGCTCAAGAACCTGCAATGTCTGGCTTATAGTCTACTTCATCCAGTTGAAATTCTTATGCCTGAATTTTAAGGTCCTTCACACCATCCTTATCCCCCTCTCACAAAGATGTACATGTGGCATGCTGGGGACATCCATCCATTTCTTCATAGCTCCTTATTCCCTATCTTTCTCTTTAGCTTCAGGCACCTGCTCAGGTCACACAACTTTCAAGGAATACTTAACTTACTAAGAGGAAATGGAAAATCTCACATTTGAATTAGCAAATGACACACCTAGAATTGTGGAGACTTACTTTAATAACAGCAATCCATTTGACAAGAAGCAGATCTGGTCCCTGAGAATAGCAGATAACCAGGATTGACAAGGAGGCGTGAAAAACTTAAGGAAGTGGAGCCAGATTCTGCTTCACGAAGAAAATAGTTCCTCAGTGTTACCGCTGCCCACCCTATAAAGAGCTACCTACAAAGAGACACGGTCTGGAAGAACTGAAGCAGTCTAGGTGAGCATCCACTGGGACAGTGTAGTGCGGCCATAGGGAGGGAGGCTGAGGGGACTTTAGTGGGTGGTACTCCGGCCTTCTCACCCCAGTTCATGTATAGAAGCTTTTTAAATCTGTTTTAAAATATGGGGTGGGTGTTAATGTTTAGTTTTACTGAATTAAATGTTATGCTGTCAAAAACCATTTTCAAAAACTAGTGGTAGAAAAGATTTGGCCTACAGAGCGTGAAAAGACCCACACACCTGTCCTGTCTTTGTTGCACGATCTTGAGCAAACCGTTGACCCTCTCTGCATCTCTACATTCAGGACAGCAGCATTACACTTTTCCATTTTATAACATGGTTGTGAGAATCATGTGAGTAAAAGACATGAAAACTACTTGAAAATGGTTGATGCCTGCAAATGTTTGGTATGAAGATGATGGCAAGGTTGAGACAAACACATATCTATATCTATCTATCTATCTATCTAAATATACATATTAAGTATCAAACAATATTTATTACAGAAAGAAGAGAGAAAAGAAACAGAGACGTGCCAAGTTTTTCATTTAACTTAGTAGTAACTACTTTGAAAGTCACCTAAGCTCCACTTAACCTAAAATTGGTATCCTTCCTGACATATAAAGGGGTACTTGATTATGTTCTGAGTCTTGTTCCTCTCTAATTTCTGCATTATCCTCCTCAAAACCGTAGCTTTATCTTACTTATTCATTTGTTGATTTTGCCTCAATACTGTGCTGGAAATACACAACATACTCTCACTCATTTGAGTAACTACATGATGTAGATAACCAAACAGGAAGAAAATAACAACAATGTCATAGGTGAAGTTAGTAAAGTTTTATTTGTAATAAAACTGAAGAAAAGGCTTAAAATTGGAAGATATAAAAAGTTATTGAGAAATAGTATTTTAAAACATCCTATGTGCTACTCAATAACTCTTGAATAAACTCTTGAAATATGCAGTCTATAGGATGACGAACACATTTGCTTAGTTCTTTCTACACTGAGAGAAGTGGGAAAGCCAAATCATTTAAAAGAAGATAATTCTATTTGCCATTCCATAATGCATTCTCAAAGACTTCAAAAAGCTCGGGGGACGGGGACCAAGAAATTCAGAAATAGGACTTAAAAATCAACATTTTTAGATAAATTGCAATAAACAGAAAAAATGAAAAGTCATTACAACTCTAAGGAATTCCTGCTAGAATATTTGTTCAGTTTAATAGAAAAGTGCCCATTGTTAGCTACATTTTCATCTCATCGCATTTTTTCACTGTGTTCCAAGATTTGTTCTTCAAAAACTCAAAGTTGTTTCATGTTAATGGTAAAAATCTCATTTGTTGAATTTACATGAAAGAGGATGCTTACGGGATATTAATAAAAAGGGCAGGCAAGATTCCCTGTTTAAATGTTTATTTGCCACGTTAGGAGATGTAGGATTTTGGGCCATAAATTGAGGCACAACCTATACTTTAATAACCACAGATGTGAAATAACCTCATTTCAACCTCAATTTTACATATTTTTCAAAACTATGAGCATTTATAAACATTTTTTTCAGTTAAAATACAGTTTCTTTTTATTGCAAATCGATTTCAAGTGTTAGGGAAGATCTAACGAAATCAACATTTAATGTACAATCAAAGAAATAAATCAATTTTTTATTTTATAGGAGGAAAGCAATGTACTAAACATATACAGATGGCATTTTGTTTATTTATTATTTTTAAATATAGTTTTCTTTATGTTAATAACTTTAGGGGTACAAATGATTTTGGGTTATATGGCTTTTTTGTATAGTGATGAAGAAGTCTGGGTTTTAAGTGTTCCCATTGCCATCAATAGTGTACATTGTACCCAAAAGGTGGTTTTTCACTCCTCTTCTCATTCTCATCCTTCCCCTTCTGAGTCTCCAATGTGCTTTTAAATATATTGATTTTCATTTGGGGAAGGGAGGATCTATTATAATATATTTTTATCATGCTACATACGATATGATAACTGATTAATATGGTTATTATTCAGTTTACACGAATTCTAATACTAGTGTATAACTATGCACTTAGGCAAGAGACCTAGTATATTACTTGTGAAAATAACCACTGTCCATTAAATGTTTACAAAGAAATAAATACTACTAATAAATTTTATCAATATTAGTAATACCCATCTTCATGAATTTAATGGTTTGTTAAGCATTAATCCTCATTGTTTGTCCAGAAAAGCTACTAAGCATACTTTATTTATATTCACAGACTTATACAGTTACAAATTTTAATAATATTCACATTATAATTTACTGGGCTTCAGACTTTATGAAGCAAAGTAATATACAAAAACAAAGGAAAATGCTAGTGCTGGAGATGATAAGTATAATCCATTGCTATAACTGGTCACAGAATATCAAAAAGAAGCAAAAATAAATTAATAAATAAATATTTACCCCTCTTCTGGAGGACAAAGTAACTGAGTCCGAAATATCAAGCAACTAGACAGATTCATAGAGCAACTAGCCAAATTCACAGAATTGTTGCTGCTGGCCCTCTGGCTTTATAAGTGCTACCACCTTGGAGCTCACTGAGAAGCCTTGAGCCCCTCAGATGGCCTCCACCCCCAGACGACTAATCTTGAACTGTAAGGGAAAGGTTCCAGATCCTTGCTGCTGGGATTCCATGCCCCTCCAGGTGGTTCTACTGAACTGCACCCAAGATGACCCTATGCTGTTCTCCCTCTCCATAGCACGACAAAGCTGACTGTGACAGTCATACCTGGCTCTGACAGTGCAAGACCTACATGGCAGGCCTCCCCGGGCACAGTAAGCTCTGCTGACACCACCCACCACCACCAAAGTAGTCAGACAGTCCAACTCTCACCCACTAGGTTCCCAGACCCGAGGAGGTGAAATGGTCCCATGGAGAGGTACCTCAAAAGGTACAGGTGAAGAATCCAGCAGTTCTCTTCAAAGAAATCACAAATCCTTCTTTCTCAGCATTTTGTCTACATTGTATTTTTTAAACATTTTTTTTTTTTTGAGTTGGAGTCTGACTCAGTTGCCCATGCTAGAATACAGTTGCATACTCACCACCACTGCAGCCTCCACCTGCTGGGCTCAGGTGATCTTTCCACTTCAGCCTTCCAAGTAGCTGGGACTACAGGTGCATGCCAAGTCTCGCCAAGTTACCCCTGGGTTCAGGTAATCCTCTTGCCTCAGCCTCTCAAAGTGCTGGGATTACAGGCATAAGCCACTGTGCCTGGCAATATTCTTGAAGTGGATATGGGAATCAAAATCTATCATACAAGTGTTCAGATATTTACTTTTGAATTATGTATGTATTTTCTAGAAGTACATTGCAAATCTTCAAAAATAAACATTCTTAAACATACATTCATATTTATTTAGAAGCATGTATGCAAGTTATCACTGGGAGAAGTAAAAGAAATGACATTGAATCATACAGTTTACTGGTGCATTTTATTTTATTTTATTTTATTTTGAAAGTGAGAAAGTAGGATTTATTGAGAGGACAGAAAACCTCCTAGAGTAGGATGGGACCCGAGGGGGTTGCCACTACTGGTACATCTTAACAGTACTTCCAGATCATTCTTCAGTATGGTAGTTTTAAGTCATATTCTGATAGCAATGTATGAGTCCCATTTCATCATATCTTAGCCAAAATTTGATGCTGTCAAACTTTATATGTATATATATTTAAAACTGGCAGATAGGAAGTGGTTAACTCTATTATTTTACTTTGCATTTCTCTGGTTATTAGTGAGGATGAGCATTTCTTTATAAACCAATTGGCTGTTTGCATTTCCTCTTTACTTTCACATGGTAAGGAGAGCAGTGTCACTATCTTCCCTCAGGGCTACATCAACTCTCTTTGTCACAGTTTCGTCCTCAGGGATTTTGCTCACACCATTATCCTATAGAACAACTACATATGAGGGGGACCCAAAAAAACCCCACAATTATTTTTTGGAGTGTAGGCTACTTGTAGTACAGACTTTCCCCAATAGGCAAATGTTCTAGGGACCCTTCAGAATCAGTGTACCACCTATCATTGTTGTGACAGGCTGTGTCTACTTTCAGTGATTTTTTTTTTTTTTTTTGAGATTCTCTCAGTGCGTTTTCTCATTTTATGATGGGTGATTTACGAGTGTACCTGCCCACACAGCACCGAGTGTTCAGCAGTTTTTGACCAAAAAATGGCAGGAGCCCTGTGCCCCACCCTCCCTGTTCACCCAACCTTGTTCCAAGTGACTTTTTTTTTGTTATTTCCCCAGAACAACAGCAACAAACAAACAAAAAAAAACACTAAAAGGCATCAAAATTGATGAGTTCAAAAACTGTTTTGAGCAAAGTGTCTCGATAGGTGTCCTGCATCAAACAGAGAGCACTTTGAAGGTAACTGAACTTTATACATGTAAGAATAAATACACATTTTTAATAAATAAATTCCAGATTTTTTCGGGTCTCCCTCATAGAAGGCTGTCAATAAGATCTTATATCAGGGAGTAGCAACTGCTCTACAATCCTTGGTAGAATAATTGAGTGTAAGAAGTGAGAAATAGATCCAATAAAAATTAAGAAACCACCACGACATTAAGGTTTCTGGGTATCTCACAATCTTAGGCACATGACATCCAAAGCAAAAGACAAATTGTTATATCTTTCTTCTCCTAACACTAAGAAAGAGACACAACATTGGATGGCACTCTTTGGATTTTAGAGAAACATACACAACATTTAGCTGATATACTTGGTCTGATCCACTTACTAAGTAAACGAATTGGCATCCTTGAGTGAATCCTAGAGCAAAACAAACATACAGAGTTCATTTTAGGGTTTACTGTCAGCAGCTCTGAACCTGACTGTTATGGGTCAGTAGGGACCTATCATCATGGGGTAAACACAAAAGGGGTGCTCAGATTTTTGTGCAAAGCCATACCTTCTCTTTATTTCTGACCTGCACCTTTTACTTTCATGACGCCCGTCAGTTTCTTTTTCCAGTCACCTCAGTGCTTGTTCATGGAAAAGTTAGCCAGGCTTGTAAGGACGAAGGTTATGCATGGGTCCCAAGACATGCACTTTCCTTCACCAAAGTGAACTGGATATAACCATTTTAAGTGCCTATGCCATCAGCAACAGAGGGTAACCGTGAGCCCTGGCACAGCACCCACTCTGGGGGAACAATTCTATAATCTGTAGTAGATTGAACACTGAAATTATTTGATCCTGGAAGGGGCAGCAATTTGATCTCACTGGAATGGGCAATTATTCTGGCTATGGATTTGCCTACTATGCTTCTCCCAGGACCACCTTTACTCAAGACCTAATTCATAGACATGACATCCTATTGCTGCAACTGAGTAGGGAACTTATTTGACTGCAAATAATGACTGCAAATGAATAAATGTAAATGAATGAAGACCATAACAAAATCCATGTCTTAACATATAGCCCATCATCCAGAAGTAACTGACTCTATGGAAAGAAATAGTCAAAAGAAGTTTCACGTAAGGAGTCAATTGGGAAATAATTAGTGAAGTTGGGATGCTTTAACTGATCCATCAGCAAATACAGGGTGCTATTTTCCCCAGAGTCAGAAGATACATCCCCAGGAATCAAAGGGTGGACATGAAGCTACACCCAATGACCCACTTGAAAATTTTGTGGTTGCTTAGAGCCATGACTGCATATTCTGTTTTGAGATTTTAGTTCACAAATGATACTTTCACTAGGAGACAGCACTTCCAGTAATTTGAAAGCTGAGGCAGCCAACAGAGTATTTGTGGTTCTTTATACCACTAAATCAAATGGCAAAAAGGGGGGCGGGGGATATATTTACTCAGTTGGCTGTGGAGATTGGTTCTGATCATCACAGGCAAAAGAGTTGCTGCTTCAGAATGAGATTATTTTCTAGCACTGCCTAGCAAGTGTTAGGAAGGTGGATCTACAAGCACAAATCAAGGGGATTAAAGTTTTGAGTCACACTACCAGATAAAGAATACTGAATAGCTGATGTTCTAGCTGAAGGTTAAAGGTAAATTGAATGCACACTGAAAGCAGTATGTTTTATCACAACTATGCCCTTGTGATCAAGGACAGAAACCAGGACGACTGTGCTAGTTTTTCTTTGTCCTCTGATGTATTTATTCAATTATGTTTATTTTTCCTTACTATTGTTCATTATATTTTATATAAAGCATGCTGGTGATGGATATTATAATGTATATTTAGATAAATTTTGGATGAAAGCCACAGTAGAGGGGAAATAAATATCGAGAAAAAATGAAATGCCCTGTTTAGTGGGACTTTGGGGATAAGGTCCCTTTGTAAAAGATAAAATAAAATTTTAACAGCATGTTGTTGCTATTGATATTTGAAATATTGAATAGGAACCCATGTCTATTAAATATTGAATATACAAGGAAAGGGATGGATGATAGCAAATATCATAGACAGTCATACTCCACTTTACTCCAGTCGCCTTGAAACATGTCTTCTTGTACATCAGAGGCCTGGGTTCCACATGTGGCCTAGGTTTCATAAGGCAAATGCAACTGTGTGCATCTTGGAATGGACATAAACACAACCATATGCAACTAAGGGACTTATCATCTAGACTCAAGACAAGCTGCCACAGAAGTCTTTGGTCATTCTTTAGCAGCTGCGATGCTGAATAGTGCGTGGTGAGCAAAGGCTTGGAGCCTCTGCTGGAACTGTTCCCTGGTGGAACTGGGCAATTCCTCCAGCTGTGCTTCCTCAGGCTATGTGGCATCCAAGCTTGCTTCTCTGGCTCTCCCAGGAATTACACATTCTGTCTATTGCAAATAATAGATCCTTTTCTGCTTTAAACAAGTGGTTGTGGACTCTAGTGTTTGCAGCTAAACAAACGAATCAGTATACTAGTTTTCTAATACAATTCACTTATTTCTATAATGACTGCTTTTGCTCTATTGTACACTATAGATTTTGATATATAATGTACTCATTTCCTATTATTTACAAATGGCTCTCAGATTTCAGCTTGTATGGCATATGCTTCCCTTTTTGACTATCTCTTAGTTGCCACTTTCTAATGATAATGTGCAATTATAGTAAATGTGGTCTCTCTGAAACTATCAGAAAAACACTGATTTAATCCAGATTTGTCTGGTCGAACACAGTGTATTTTATATTATATTATATTACAATTTATTTTATCTACCACATAATTTATATATTTCTATTTATATATATTATGTATATATTTATATGTATATATCCACCCTATACTTTTGCTCTCAGTAATCTCTGATATCTTAACCATTTTAATCAAGGAAATCCCTCCAGAAATAAGATAATATATACTTATATCTTCTTCTATTTTCCTCACTTATTGAACATTTTGAAAATACTTCACTGGTATTTGTTGTGCTGTGTACAGTGGGATTCTAAACTAACTTAAAAAAATTCTTTGTCAATAAATTCTTATAAATTAATAGTGCTGCAGTACATGTTTCTTTAATAAATCTTCCTTTATTCACTGGTTTGTGATACTTCCCTAGTTATATACTAAAGTTTTACATAGATAATGTATTCCAATCACTTAATGTTATATACACCTCTGTACCAGTGTAGAAACATTTTCAACATTATTAATCATCTCTGTGATTTGCGACACTTTCCCCCATGAAGTTGTGATTCTCAATTTCTCTGGTTTTAAAGGGAAAACAAATGATCACAAAACACACCTGAAATTTAGTTCAGAATGGAGTCCTGATTTTATCTCTGACCTCTCACTAAGTTGGACATATACCAAAATCAAGTCAAGAGGATACATGTTTGATCACCAACAGCTTAAAGTACATGTCCTGGAACAACAGTGTGGTCTGACTATTTTGATCTAAGGCGATCTAAGAGTCTGTATTTTTTGTGGTGTATTCCTTTATCTAGTCAATGATATAACATATAAAACACATGGGCAGAAGCACTGATTAAATTGCTAGTGTTCTCTCACTCACTTAGATGACAGGAAGCAGCTCGCTTTTGAATTCTTTCAAACCATCTTTCCTGGCTCCCTGAGCTGTCTCATCCTCATTGTGCCTCGCCCTTCTTCACTATTCCCAATGTTTTGTTCTGCCATAACCCGGAGACCCTTGAGAAGTCTAGTTCTTTTGTTGCCTAATTGCTTTTCTTGAAAGAACACACCTCTGTAGTTTCTCCTTTTTTCTACTCAGGGAAAAGAAACAGTAAAAAGAGCAGGGAAAAATATTAAATAGTGAAAAAAGAGGAGGCAGTTGTGAATCCTCACAAGTGTTTAATTTTATTTCGTGACAGAATCATTAATTTAAATGTTTTGATTTTTTTTCTTAGATTGCAAAATATAGTTTATTTAGAAAGTAAATTAGAGGGGAGGAGAGAGAGAGAAGAGAAGAGAAGAGAAGAGAAGAGAAGAGAAGAGAAGAGAAGAGAAGAAAAGAGAAAAGAAGAGAAGAGAAGAGAAGAGAAGAGAAGAGAAGAGAGAAGATTCATCTCCCCAAGTTAGGGGAGTGGGCCAAAGCTAGGAAGACATGGCGGCCATAGCTCAAAGAGCACATGTACGAGCCAGAGTTTAACAAAGCAATGGTATGTTTTTATTTCTTAAATGTAATTATCATCTTTTTATTCAAGGAAATCAGAAGTCATTTTTAATAAATAGTACAAGCATTATTTTAAACAACATCACAGTGATGGAATATTAGTGTTTTACAAAATAACTAAGTTGTCTATGCAGCTGATCTAAGCATAATATTTGAGGAACCAAGATTTCCTTTAGCCAAAAAATACATTGTATCTGGTTGGTCCATAGTACTTTGGCACCCTTCAAATTGCTTTATAATATAAACTTGTATTCTCAATGTTTGCCAGCAACTGACAGAAGAAATCAACATCTGAACAGCACACATAGATACACACACATTTTAAATAAAAATCATGTTTCATATTTTCTGTTAGGGGTTCAGGAATATCAAACTAACTTTTGTTTCCAATTATCGTAGCCACCACCAAAAGTGCTCTGAAAACTTCATATAATGTCAGCTGGGTGTGGTAGTACACACCTATGGTCCCAGTTACTTGGGAGG
Organism: Tarsius wallacei; assembly: GCA_963574415.1. NCBI lineage: Eukaryota > Metazoa > Chordata > Mammalia > Primates > Tarsiidae > Tarsius > Tarsius wallacei. The sequence continues at coordinate 25,504 of CAUYQG010065475.1, read as the reverse complement.
CTGAGATGGAAGGATCACTTGAGTCCAAGAGTTCAAGGATCCAGTGACATTACACTTCATCCTGGGCAACAGTGCAAGACCCTGTCACTAAAAAAACAAAATAAAATAAACTTTATATATATCTTTATTCCCCTCCTCTTACTAATTGAATTTATATGTTATGTATGCATCACTCATTCATTCATTCATTTAGCTTTATTATTGTAACCCACCCCAAGAACCTTATTGGAAGTATACAGAGTACAATCACATTATATAAATGCTAACAGAGATCTGGAATTAGATAATAGATATATTTCTAACTTTTGTTGTTGGCAAATGACTGTAACACTCTGTGCTATTTAGCATTCTATTTATACAGATGATCAACAATCACCAATTCCTTAGATTGACCTTTTATTAGATGTTAATGTCTAGTCTAATTAGGAAGTGAACTAGACTAAAGGAAAATTAACCACAATGTTTGGAGTAAATGCCTAACATATTTTTCTTTAAGTAATTGCCCACTTAAGAGAACTAGAGTTAATTGAAAATTGCTATTATCAAGAGTCTTTCTTCAATTAGCAATCAGAGAGGAAGAATATGTATTGTTGTATTTGAAAACCAACAGGTCTCATTGCCAGATCTGGGCTCCAGTGGAAATTAACAGAGCACAAAGTCTGAACTATTAATGCTTCACAATTCCTTAAATAGAATTCAGTCTGTGTAGATTCTCTAATGCAGTCAATGTTATAAAGCCTCTTATCTTTAATTATTTTCATGATAGATTAATCTCAGTAAGACACAGAATACATTGAAAGTTTTCTTACTGTTTGCAAGCTTTTGAATATAAAGGAGAGGATTCAAATACTATATCACTACTAAAAATAATTGTTTTGGTGACCTTAAATGTATTTTTTAGGGGAAAAAAATTATTGTTTGCAATCATTGTTGAAAGTGCTCCGTTCTTCCAAGCAAAAAATATGATGCAAATGAAATAACTGACATAAACATTGATAAAAGTGAGACATAAATTTCTTTTGTTAGTACTGTCACTTTATAAGTTCCGAAAACTAGTAGACGCTAAATATTTTTGGAATTAAATGAGAGTTGGCAATGTGAATGGATATAAGTTAAATGTACAAAAATCAATAGCTTTACCCTAGAAAGAAGCACTTATACCTGCAAATGTTTTAAACATCTTCTCTTAGGCCAGGAGTGGTAGCTCACATCTGTAATTCCAGCAATTTGGGAGGCCAAGGCAGGAGGATTGCTTGAGCTCAGGAGTTCAAGACCAGCCTATGCAACATAGCGATATCTCATCTCAACAAAAAATTTTAAAAATTAACCAGGTGTGGTGGTACATGCCTATAGGCCCAGCTAGTCAAGAAGCTGAGGTGGAAGGATCACCTGAGCACAGAAGATCAAAGCTATGGTGAGCCATGATTGTGCCACTGCATTCCAGCCTGGGTGACAGAGTGAGACACCTGACGCAAAAAAATAATGTTTTCTCTTTTTATGTTAGCAAGGGAAAAAATTATTTATAAAATATTTAGGAATAAATGCAGCAAGAAATGTTCAGAATCTATATAAAAGCTACAATATATTATTTTAAAATACAACACACATGATGAGAAGAAATAAAAAACTGTAATACATTATTGATAGAAATGTACTGTTAAAGTAAACATAAATTATCCCAGTTAGAATCATGCCATAGTAATTTTTAGAAGTAAATACAAAGACCTCAGTGATATAATAGCTAGAAAGGCATAAAAAGGAAGACCTTTAAGAGGAGCACTTGACATTGCAGATAAAGCAAAATATACTATATAGTCACTGTAAACCAAACAAACAAACCAAAAAACTATATGGTATTGTACAGGAGGAGACAAATGGATCAGTTATATAGTATAGAGAATTTAGAAAGATTCTGAAAATTTGAGACATTTATATTTCAAATAAATAGAGAAGATGTGATCTATTTTAAAAGGTGCCAGTATGGCCAATCAAAGAAAAGAAAATAAAAAATGAAGCCCTGTCTTACACATACACAAAACAAAGTCCAAATAGATTGGAGATATAAATCTAAATTAAACTAGCACAATATAAATCTTTAAAGAAAAACTTAGAAGGCTAAATATATAATTTATGACTAGAAAGGCCACCTTAATCTCAACTGAAAATGAAGAAGCTGTGGTAGAAAAGAAAGAAATACATGTTTTAAAATTTTAAAACATGTGTTAGTCAGTAGATAAATTAAAAAAAATTTTAATGAATCTTACAAAAATTTAATTACTATAAAATAATGAGCTTTTATAAATTGATAAGAAAATCACAAACAGAACAGGAAATATTAACAGATCTTTTGTTCATCATATATTATACAGATGTGTAGAAGAGGAAGCTCAAAAAGTTCTATACACATGTGATCAAATTCTCAGATTCTTGACTCAGACAAATACAAATTCAAGTAAAAATGTGATATCATTTGACAGGCATGAGATATGCAATAATTCAAAACTCTTGTTTAGAGAAATGAGAGGAAAAGAGTATTTCAACATTGGTAGTGAAAATGTCAGGTGTTACTAACTTTTTGGAAAGTATCTAGAAATACCTTTTAAAATTAAACTTAAACCAGTAATCCTACACCTGGGAATACGCCCTGTAGAAACAGAAATACCGGTTCACTTGGACATTTATATATGGATATTTATTGCAGGTTTGTTCATGGCAGTCATAAGCCAGAATAAAGTTAATGCTCACCAATAAAGAATTTAAGAAGAATGGATTAGAGCTATTCTGAACAAATTGGAATGGGTTTCCACGGGATTTTATTTAGCCAAAAATAAGGTGCAGAAAAGTACATACTATATGAACCATTTAAAAAATGAGCAAGATAAGATATTTGAGAGAGAGAGAGAGAGAAAGAGAGAGAGAGGTGTGTGTGTGTCTAAACAGTATGAGCAAGTTCATGTGAATACAGCTTATTACCATATTCTACATTCCATGGGGGAATGAACATGTGTTTGATGTGTTAATATGATACAAGAAGGAGAAAACCATAAATTTAGCATTATTATATAATCCAACTTATCTACAATTATATGAGTTTAGATACATACAATTATATGAGTTTAGATACATAATCTATGAGTTTAGATCTATAATGTGATGCACAGCTATCAAAACGTTAACTGTAGTTATTACAGAGTGGTAGGATTCTAGGTGGTTTCTACTTTTTCTATTTTAATATATTGTTCTCAATTTAAAGATAACATGTAACATTTAAATAATCAGAAAAAATAAGTCTATTTCCATTGTGTATAAAAATTAATTAAAATACTTTTTAAAGATAATTACATTAGTCAACATTTATATCTAATCTAGAGGACACAGAGGCAAAGAATTATCATGAGGAAATTAAGAAATACAAGGAAATAGGTCACATTTATTGGCACTGAAATATACTGGATTTTCAAAGCTTTCAGGTATAAATTTCAGCATCATTTTATATATCCGTGACTGCAACACATGCTCATGAATGATTTAACTATGATCTTTGCCCCTAAATCCAAGCATGAGCAGCTAGGTTTAAAAGAACAATCTTGATCGATGTATTATATCTAAACCTTTGAATTTAAATAGCCACAAGAACAAACAGCAACTTCTTTGATTTTTGTACTTTTAGGATGATAGACAATATGGAGAAAGGCAGAAAGAAACAGAAATATTAAGTGGTCTTAATGTGTCAGTTCAAGTATTTATGATTTTCTCTTTATAGCTGGTGTTTAACTCTGCTGTTTTCCTAGAAAAATGTGGCAGTTTAAAAATCATTGCATTGTCCCCCTTTCACTTCAAAATTGCTGGTACAACATGTACCTGTCAAGTGCTGCTCATCTTCAGTCTAGAGCAAGGCCCTAGTCTGGTCTGAAATTTCCTTAGCGTCCGGTCAACTTCTCTTAGCTCAGTAGAGTAAGTTGACAATGGGAGATCATGTGGCTGACAAACATCTGATCTATAATAAGATGATTTTTCTCGATAAAAACTAGTTATATTACTAATCAACAATTTGGTTCTGACTTCACACCTTTCTTCCTCTACAAATACCCTAAACTGTAATTCCAATGTATGTTCAAGAAGGCTGATCTCTCTAAAGTATTTTTTAGAAGTCAAAAATATTTTTCATCGATCTTGCCTTTAAAATAGTTTCTGGACAAAATTCACGAGCAATTTTTAAAATGAATGCCTTACAGTATATCTATGGTATTGATGTTACTGTCCTAGATTAATTTATTTAATTTACATGTGGGAGTACTGTCATGCATCTTTCACTAATGAAATAATAAGCATAATGCTTATATAAGGGGATTATAGATATAATAGATATAAAACTGAAAGTTTAGAAAGTGACTGCCAACGTGGTCATCTCTAATAGAGGTGACCAGTGCAGAACAATGGGCACAGTTTCAAGGGCTGTATTTTCTAGGTGTTAATAACAACATCCCTCCCATTCTTTGACAACTGCCAATGACTGAACAGCTGCTCACCATCCTCTCACAGTTCAGGGAGACAGTATCAAGTAGTTCACAGTCTGATTGGCAAAATACTACACATGACTGCTATGAAACACATGCTTATTATCAAAGTCAAATTAACCTGGCACAACTGAGGCACGTTGTTTGGCCCCAGGAGGATGAATTAGACGAGTTATTCAACCTGCACTTTTCCATCAGCTACCCTCAGTAAATATCCCTGGTAGGCAATAAAAGCTGTGGACTATTCCGTTCTGTCCGTAGCAGCAACAAGGGACAACTGCCCCCACTTCCAGTTCATTCTCTGCCTCTTCACTTGCTGTTATGACTCCCTGCATTCCAGACTATCAGCTTTATCATGAAAGAGGGAGGTAAATGGAAGCTTTGCAAAAATACATCCTCAGTGCACATTCACCAAGAAACTCGGCAAATCCCATTAGGAAATGTTTTCTTTTCCAATGGATTTATTTCACAACATGCTGTGGTGGTTGCTCAAATGCAAACAGTTTCAGAAATCAAATTTGCAAGTCTAAAATTAAGATGACACAGCAGAGCACATGCATCATTCATGATGACTTCACGGTGTCTCCTGGTCTGATTTACAGTTGTCCAAATTAACATTACAAGACACGATCCATTATGTGTCTTGCTCCCACTGCATTATCCAAATCATGACAAATTCTATTTAAACTGGTTTCTATTCATCTCAATCCTTCCATTTATTTCTTTTTGCTCCTTTCTACTTTTTTTCTTTCTTTCAAGATATCTCATACACTTTATATGATTCTTATTATGACATGCTTTTAGTATCAATTTCTCCACAATTTCCAACAAAATACTCATCTTCATACTTTATTTTTAATTGTAGATTTATCTTACTTTTCCTTTCTTTGGTTTATCTTTTTATTATATATACAGCCCCTCATTGTTCTGAACTAAGTCACAGAGTGCTGTCTTGGTGGAGGGATTCTTATAGACACAAACTTAAAGACACTTAAAGGAATTCAAAAACAAAAATCTCTTTATATCAAGCTTTATTTTGAATGCAGTAACTTTCTAGTTAGAAAATACATTTTTCTAAAGATGAAATAATTAAGGAATGCTAAGTTAATAAATAGCTTTATAATGAAATTCTGTGATGTAGTTAATTTTTTCTCCACAGAAAGCACTATGATTTATTTGAAAGATCAAAATATTTGATAACCTTGACTATCACAGATTTGTATTAAATTTTTAAATATCAAAAAGCATAAAAAATAATTTTAAAATAACTTTGTATTAATCACATGATTTTTATATAAAGAAAATTTTCTTTTGTGCTTAGTAGGATGTAAAGATAACATCCTACTAATGATATTTGGATGCTTCTAACATTTAAAACTGTTTTTCTAACTAATGTGAGTAGAACCTGAGATTCTGTGAGCTTTAGCAGAAAGACGTATTTATAGTCAAACATACACTTACAAAGTAAACATTTATCTTAATACTTGTATTAGCATTTTAAAGGTATAAAGATCTAAAAAAAGGTATTTAATTTGTGAAATCACATATGCATTACATATACATTTATTTTTCCTCCCTATGGAATATAACCCTGCCTTTTTTAAAAGTGATTTAAAGAGCCTAAGAAGGTAAGAATTTTGTTCTTTTCTCTTTTTACTTTCAATAATCTAAATATTCTGAAGCTATTCTTTATTTTTAATACAAGAATTCATGTTTTGCTCATTCTCAATTTACACAGCAATTTTACAAGCATAATTTTTTATATCTTCACAATAATTCCGACATACATGTAAAGCAAAAGTGTCATCCCTGTTTTTAAATTTAAAAATATGTTGTAGAGTGCTGACTTGAATCTAGGCCACCTGAATCTGATGCTGGTATTCTATTATATGAGTTGCATAAAATGATTCCTCTGGTGCCTAATATAACTTAGTTTCTAAGCTCCTAGCAGATGGGGACATGATCTCCACAGGCGATGCAAAAGATCTGCCTTAAAAAGGGCCAGAAGGAATTCACCTGCCTTAACCTCTTCTTCTTACTAACCTGCCTGAATATCTAAAATTGCTCCATGCAAGATTAATTTCTAATAACACAGCGAAGAACCATGTATAATTATCAAAAAAAGATTATATGAATTATTTTGTTATGTTAAATAACCAGTAGGCATAGAGGAACAAAATAAAATCCAGGTTAAGTTGTGACCAAGTAAAGAAAGTCTCCAAAATGAAATAACACAGGTACCATGTAGAAAGGTTTTAACTAAAACTTCCTACTTATGGAGAAAAAAAGGCACCGAGTCAAAGGAGTACATGCCTCCCCACAAAGGGTGATGTTTAGACTCAAAGAAGTGATTTATGAATTTACATTTGTTTGAAATTTACCCCTCATGGCTTTATACAAAGTACTGGGGGTGCCAAAAAAAAGTATACACATTTTAAGAGATGTTATCACTGTATTTCTTTTCAAAGTTGAATTTAATTACAGTAGCAATGTGTAGTATGATCTTCACTCAAAAGATGGTGTTAATCAAATGAATGCTAGTGTTACCATGCTCCAGGTAGGACAAAGAAAATGGTGGAAGCATGGTTGCCATTCAAGGAGCCTAAGACCATTTTGAAGTGGTATTTGAAATTCAAGAACATGTGGAAGTGCACCACCAGTGGAGGCATGAGTGTGCAACAGAACCTTCATCACACAGAATAAGTGCACACATTAATGGTAAGTTTGAGCCACATGGGACCGTGTGTGATGTACACAAGAGAAGACCCGGGAGGCCCCGCACAGCAACAAGTCCTAAGTAGGTCACCAACATCAGAATGTCTGGACACTGAAGGGATCCACTGTGAGCACCTCTTGTAATTACAGAAGTCACACGTGACCCATATTCATCTTTTGTTATTGGTATATATTGAAAACTACCATTTTAATACAGTCTTTTCCTTTCTTAAAATGTGTATAATTTTTTGGTCCCCTCTGCTAGATTCATGGAATATCTAAATCAGAAGGTAGAGATCATCATGGTCAGTGCTATCAAACCTTATCTTTTGGAGGAAAGATTAAGCAACTAATAGATATCCATTAAATATGTGTTGAGTAAATATACAGCTACAGATTATAACTAAGTCTTCGGAGGGAGAGAACATGAGACTTTGAGCCCATGGGCCAACTCACTCTTCTTCTCACCCATGGTGAAACTGGGGAAAGGCAAAGAAGGAACTACAAGAAAAATTGAAGGCGTCACTTGTGTGACCCTAGGAGAGAGCTTCTCCTAGAATTTTATGCCTCGGGAGCTTGTCTTGCCTCTTGCTGTGTTCCCAACCCCACTAATTAACATTGTCTATTCTTCCTTGGTTATAAGTCTTTCTTCCTTATTCATCATCTAAAAGAAAAAAAGTCACAGAGGGTTTCCTTTTCTTTTATTTCATTACAGGATTCGACAAAGTAAATAAACATGGAGGTGCTGGGGTAAGTAGAATGAAGTGATTATCAAAATACACCCTCTTTCTCATTCCTTTCTCTTCCTATGTGGAAGGATCAAGTCTGGGGTATGTAGAGTTTGGTTAAGACATATAAGGATCAAAAGTGAAATACGTGTCCAAGTTGAGCAAGGTGTAGGAGAAAATCTCAGCTGTTAGCACCATGAAAGGTTATCAACAAACACAGCTGGGGATCTGTTTCAGCGCTTTGGCCATTTGCAGTCACCCCTGAGTGTTTCTGGCTCTGGATTATTGAGGACGTGGGACTCCAAATAAGCTTTTGAAGTCTATATATGGCTGGATGTGGTAGCTCATGCCTATAATCCCTGTACTTTTGGAGGCTGAGGCAGGAGGATCACTTGAGCCCAGGAGTTCGAGACTGCAATGAGCTATGATCATGTCACTGCACTCTAGCCCAAGTGACAAAGTACAACCCTGTCTCAAAAAAGAAAAGAAAAGAAAAAAAATCCATATGTTACTTGATTATATTATTATATATTATTTGCTCATCTTATTATTAGAGAAACATGAAATAATAGAGAACAAAAATAGGATAGGCAACTTCTTGTCCTACTGTTTCTATTATTTGCCAGGGCTATCCCAACCATCCTAGCATTTTGTCATTTATTTATCAGAACTCCAGTGGTTAGAGGCTGGTATTAGGTAGGAATCAGAAGATATAATCAATCTGTTAAATGGAAATTACCAAAATTGAATTTCTTACTGGCTGATCCTATATTGCCTGTTTGACCTCATTGTCTCCACTGTTGATACTTGATCCAGGCCTTCCTAATCCCATTTTTAGACAATAACCACGACTTCAGTCCTGGCTGTCCAAACTCCAGAATTTGAGCCCCTCCATCTTTTCTGCACACCATTCCTGTTCATGAACATCATTTTTCCTAGGTGGCTGAAAAAATTAAGTACCCAAATTTCTCTGACTTGTTATCAAATAACTTTTTTAAAAAGTTACTTACTACTTTTTTTTTGTCACTTGCTACTTTCCTTCAAATCATACCAAAATCAGGTTTGACTTGCAGTGCTCAGTCTTCCTGTCATACCACACATAGATAAATTCTTTCCATTTTTCAGGAACTGTATCAAATTCTACTGCCTTATCCAATTATTCTAGCCAATATAGATGCAGTCTTTCTCTCAAAAATTTTAATCATTATTATGTTAGATTTATCTTTTCATCAATTATTTATTTTTACCTACTATGAACTCTATATTATACAACCTATAAAAGATACAAAGTCTCTGGGCCAACCTAGAGTTACATTAATTTAAAATTATTTATTTATTTCTTCTTATCCTTCATAAATAGAATTAAAGATATCAAAGCACAGGGATAAGGCTTATTAAGAATTGGAACTAGCCGGGCTTGGTGGCTCAGCCTGTAACCCCATGCCTTTGGGAGGCTGAGGTGAGTGGATTGCCTGAGCCCACGGGTTCGAGACTCGCCTGGGCAACTTGGCGAGACCTCATCTCTACAATAAATCAAAAAATTAGCCGGGCGTGGTAGCGCAGGCCTGTAGTTTCAGCTACTTGGAAGGCTGAGATGGAAGGATCACCAGAGCCCAGCAGGTAGAGGCTGTGGTGGCTGGGAGCAGCCACTGCACTCTAGTCTGGGCGACGGACTGAGACTCCAACAACAACAACAAAAGAATTGGAACTATGTGGTATCTACTGTGTTCTTGTTCACCTATTTCTTATTCAATTTCATTATTTGGGATCTATGGTAAATTAGAACCTACAAAGAACTACATTTTTGATAAAACTGTTTGAGAACCTTTATGAAATCCAAAATATATCCATAGACATATATTGTATGAAATCAAATGTGTTCAAATTTTGTCATCGAAAATAATTTCTGACAAATTCATATTTATTATTCTTAAATTAGGATGTACATCTCCATTTCAATAGCTACCTTTGTTCTTACCCATCTATCAATGGTAATATATGCATATTCATATTTTTATAGGTCAGTTCATGGTCTGGCTTATATCTATCTATATACAGCCTTTTGAAAGCTTAAAATGTTTTTTTTTTTTGTAAAACCAAAGAGAAAAGTTCGTGTATCACAACTTTAGTCATAATTGATTTTTCTTTTTCAAAACACACTTTATTTATTCCAGCATCCTACACTGTACATGCTTGTGTCAATATTCTAAGATCATAGTACAATGGCTTCTTGTACTAAGCACAGAAGTCATTTTGTTCTTTTACAATTCAATTGCTATCCTGGTAAAAACTACTCAAATAAATTTTCCATGATCACATCCTTTTAAAATCTAGTATCAGCAATCACAAAATTGTATTAAAGAAAAAAGAAAACCTTTCTCAAAGAAACTTTTGGGAAAAATTTAGATAATCACTTTATCATAAAATGATATGAGATTAGAAAAATAAAGAAAATAGCAAATTGAAAGTATGAGTAGAGGTCTATAAAGAAGCAAATAAGATAAAACACATATAACTAATGCAACATGCTAGCAGACTCTAAAAGAGTGGGCATATTCTTAACTGGGTTATACAAATGGTGCATTCATGATTTATTAAATTTCTTATTCTATGGGAATTTGTTTTTCCTCTGGAAAGTATTTCCTCCTATTTAAAACTCTTCTTGTTTAAGTCAGAGGGAAGGGAGTACTACCCATATCAAGCTAGTAGAATTCCAGAAAATAAATGAAAACAATGGGTGAGATCACAATTGCTGCCAAGGAAAAATGCAAGGTCACACCCCAATCAGCAGCCAGACTGCTCAAGGAAGTGCCAGCTCCCAGAGAGAGAAACTTGCTCTCACACTGTGTCAGGCAAGAGAGCTAAATGGAACGATTAGGTGGAAGACTTTATGAAGCTCCCAGGAACAGCGAGGAAAGTGAAATGAATCTTATTTATAGCTTATGTGGAGGAAGATTAGGCAGTGATACCTATCATATGACTGAAGGTTAGGCCTTTCCTCAAATCTATCAAAGATTTAAAATACACGTAAGAACCTCCTTTATTCAACTGCTCCATAATAGGATCTTCACTCAAAGCAAATATTCTCAATAATGTATGGTGTACTTAAAATTTGCTGAGAGAGTAACTCTTATATTAGGTGTTCTTACTACACAAAATAATAATAATAATGCAGTAATAATTAAAGGGGTAGAAGGAAAATTTGGGAGCTGATATGTTTATGGCCTTGATGGTTTCACGGATGTATTCTTATCCCCAAACTCGCTAAATTGTAAAGAGAGATTTGGAAGAGGTGAAGACATCCTGGTCATGATGAGATAATCATAACTTAGGAGGTAAGGAGTGACCCTGGTGGTCACTTTGATATTTCTGAAAATATTAGAAGTCTGTAGGTGAACACTGACAATATCATCCCTTAATTTGACATCATTGATAGTGGGGACTAAATAGCTTGGAGACTTCAAGATATAAACACAGGAGTGACAGACAGCATAAGTAAGGACACTTATAAGTGGACAAAAGCACAGACTAAATTTAAAAATGTTCAGACACTGTTGGAGTACATTTAAAATATTAAGAATGGCACATTTTCTCATCTCTGCAGAAAATACATCAACAGCAATTGTTTAATGTTAACTAGTCACAATAATATTAAAAATATATTCTAAACGATGTCGCCTGAATGGAATCAGTATATATCTACATTCTCTAAATTGAACAGAATATGTCTTTTGAAGATATTATTTTACATACTTTAGTTATTGTTTTCATAACCTCAGAAGTTTTCATTTTCCCATTGGCTTCAGTTGATTTCCTATTAGTCACTAAAAGACTCAGATTTTAAAACTGAAAGATATGCTTAAGTTTCAATAGTTTAATAAACATTTTCTGGGAGCTGATTTTGTGCCAGACATTGTGTTAGTTTAATAGAGGCTATGAAGGTTAACATTGTATTTTTCCTCCATGAAACAGTTTATCTAGCTATCTACCTACTGTTATCACATAGATTATAAATATATACCTATAGATAGATTTGTGTTAGCATACAGTCTTGTATTTTGTATTCTGAGGAATCTTAATATTTAGCAAAATATAGGACTTAATAAAATATTGTATATTTTATTTATAAAACTTGACATGATATAAATTAATTTATTCAGTTTTTTAAAAAAAATATAATAGAACCTTTTTTTCCAAGAAATAAGATTAAATTGAGAAGAAGAACAGAAGGAAATAGAAATAACTCTGGATAATAACCAGTGTATAGATCAGAATGAGAGGTGTGCACAAACTCAAGTGGAAGCATGAAGAGAAAAATGTCATAGCTAACTAGGAATGTGAAATGATTTTTTTAAAAGCAGAAGTCAAGTTTTTACTGATTTATAATTCTGACCAGAGCAGATATCTTGGGTCTTAATGCTGGCTTTGTGAAGAATATACAGTTACCAGAATTTGTTCTGACTGCTCAATTGTTCTAATATTTTGAAATCAATATATAAATGCCTTTGGTAGGAGCATGAAAATGGATATGCTTCCCGTTAACTGATTTTATAAAAAGAGTTTATTTTGTTTATATAATAACATAAACATAAGATGTATAAAATAGATTAAAAATTACTATCCTTAATCATGCACCTGCTCATGAATCATTTGCCTAACTATCCTAGCTAAAGGAAATATGAAGACATAATGATCAGTGAAATATTATTCCTTTGTTTATCTTAAAGTTTTAATCAGTCTGATTTTAAAATATATACAATATAGTTTTGTAATTATGCATCTATATAATCTTTAAATAAATAAATATACTTATATTGGGGGGTGCTCAAAATGCTGTACTAATAAATGTGGCGATGTTTGGACCCACAGGATATAAAGTCCAAACATGTAACCTTGACCTCCAAGACCTTTGTAGGTTTCCCAAACTTCTCTTCTAGGCTATTTCCTCCTCCCTTTGAGACCCAAATTCCACAGATGTGAGCAGCCCACAGGCCCAACATTCTTACACAAAGAACCATTACTGCTACGAATCATTACTGCTGCACATCTCAGTGTCTTTGCTCTTGCTTTTCCCATATTCTTCCATCTCCCTCCTCAATCTTGTGCACACCTACTAATCCTTAATTCTAGGAAGCCAATCCTGATCTACCAACCTCCCTCCAGGAAGAACTCACTACCTCAGCTGTCACTTGCATGGGCTCCCTCTCTCTCGCTCTCTCTCTCTCTCTGTCTCTCGCTCCATCAGTAGCACCTCTGATATTTCATTGCTTCTTTTGTACCATTCTTTCCATAATAAAAATTAGAACCTTGAGATTAGGGCCTCTGCTTTGTGTTTGTTTGTGTTTTTCTATATAGTCCAGTGCCCAAAATGTCTTGATGTATTCCACTTTGTTGGATGAAAAGTAAATAAATAAACATGTACATGTTTAGCAAATTAATGAATGAGTTATACATAAACTAGCAATGACATAGAAGCAGTTCTCTGAGTCTGACCCTAAATTCTAGTATAGCTGTTATATATCTGTTAAGACCAGAAGAAAACAGATTGTAAACTCATATGGGTTAATTCCAAAGAGTTTAATAAAGGGATGATTAACAAGATGGTGTCTGTGTTGAGGGAAATCACCAAGGAATGGTGAAGTACTCTGGGGCAAGCAACTATAGGAAGATGATCGCCCCAAGGTGATAAAGCGACCAAGGGAAAGGATTTTACTAGAAATAGAGGCAGACCTAGAGCAAGGATGTGGGCAGCTGAACAGGGGCAGTCGCCCTTGTTAGAGGAACTCAGCCCCCAGCAGAAATATTCTCTTCCCACTTCTGATGTATTACTCCTTTCTTCTATTGGTAAAGTCCACCCAGAAAGAAGGCAAGGAAGTCTTGTGAATGTATGACTCAGAGTTCAGCCTTCAGACACAGAAGCAGGGTGGGGAAGGGTGAACATGGGCCTGTAAGGGCAATTACAATATACTGCCCAGTCAACTCTACATTTGGAGAGAAGTAACATGTTCTTTTTAGCCAATAACCATCTACTGAAGATTGAGGATATAATGACTCTGTGTAGTCAGGTGTGGCCAAGAGGCAAGCATGTGAGCAATGCTAAGTATCTGCCAGATAAATCGACACACACTTTGGGTATTACAGAAAGTTTTTAAATCTAAAAGCCTGGTATTCAGAAGTACTACTTTTGTAAATGGATTCTGAATAACCTAAAAGGAGTCAGCGCTACTTTAAATAGAGTGCGATTTTCTCCCTTCTTTTTGGTAAGGTTAGGATTAGATCTGCAATTTCACTAATTCACAAAGTCATAGCGTGGGGATGGTTCTCAGGGGTCTCAGAGCTCATCCACTGAGGAAAAACCTTGCAGCGGCTCTCAAGATGCTGAGAGCTACCTCCTTCCATATGTACCACAAAGAAATTCACCCCGAGAATGCAGGATGAACAGGTTTTTGGAACATGTTGGAAATCAATTAACTTTCTGCCAATAAAGATACATAGGATTTTATGTCCATAATTTCAGGTATGCTGTTTTGTTCAGGGTTCATTAGAATCACAAAATTTGAAAAGTTTTTGGAGATTTTTTTAAGCTCTTTCGCTCTCTCCCTCTCACCACCCAACCCACCATACATTTGATTGATAGATGAGAAAAGAAAGTCCCAGGAAGTTGAAATGACTTGTTCAACACTGAGTCGCCATGAGTACATAGATGTCTCTGTTCCTATATAGCATTTATTTCTCCTAATTATCCATTACTTAAATTCCTCTCTTGTTGATTCAGCCGGTTTTCAGACTGTTGTAAAGCTAGTAGCTTTATATACAAGTTTTATATCACCATTCTAGAAAGCAAAGGCTGGAGTAGTCAACAAGTAGTATTCTAAGGTAAAATAAGAATCTGGCATAAAGAGATTGACTATGCCAAGAAAAATACAATTTTCGGCTCAGCAGCTTTGATTTTAAAGATGAGAGGATGTGTCAGAAAAGTTTGCATTTAGAAAAAAATATCAGAAAGTCACTTTAAGGAGTATTATTCATTACTATCTGAAATGCTGAGGTTGAATTTACATAACATGCTAACAACTGAGGGGAAAATACTCCAATGTGTCAGTATTTCTAGGGTTATTAGATTATTCTCCTCTTTATGTTTTACCTAGTTATCGTCATCCTTATGTATTTGTGCCTGTGATATCTGCATTATGGCATTATCTAGGAGCCGGATAGCTCTTTATTTTTATTTTTTATTTTTTGGCTTAGCCAATAGAAATCTATTTTAAATCCCAATTCTGTCTTATTCCCTCAGGAGTTTACTGAGCTGAATTTCCCACACTTTTGGGCAATGCTTCCACCAGAATTATGATTGCAATTAATTGCCTTTGTCAATACGACGAAACATATGTTTAAATGGAAGATATTTTCAAAAGTCGGCACTGCATCCACTAAACGTTTCTTGTATGACTTACAGCAGATTTCATCCTTGTTCCTAAAAAGGTGGTGCCTGTGATAAGCGGATTTATTTTGGGAGGAGATGCTCTGGGTGAGGTAAAGTACTCCAGAGGTGAGGGTGGCACATGCAACCTCCAGGGGTGCTTGCAATCTGGAGATGGCTGCCCCCACTCTCCACAGCGCCACTTTCTCAGCCAGAAGACATGAGAAGTAATACTTCCACTTTTTTCCCCACCAGCAATACTTCCACTGTGATTATGGGGTGGGGAACTGGCTAATTGTTGACACAATCCTTCCCCACATCCCCTGTGGCTTGCCCATGGCTCTCAGATTGAAAGGATCCTACAAAAAGACCCTTGAATGGGCCTTAAAGGATTGTATCACTAGTTACTTTAAGGGAGTCTCACGCTTCAGGTCCTGGCTTCCTTCATCCTTGAGACCCAGGTTTATTATGTGGACATTTCCTGTTTTCATTTTCCTGCACTTTTTACTGTAGATAGAAGTGTTTATCTCCCTTAGCAGTGATTCTGGTTGATTTCAAGGCAGGGGAGTGGAATGAAACCACCTTAACTCCCTTGTATTTAATTAGTAGTCACACACCTCATTTGGTAATAACTGCATGATATTCCATATGTCAAAAGGCAAAATCACAACAAATTTAGTTTAAAGACCTTAATTGGCTCTCTTTGTGATTCTAGAAATTAGGCAACATGTCATTCCATAAAATAGTATGAGTGTTCTGATGAGCTGAGCAGAGGAGATTGGTTTTACAGACGGAAAAGGGCTCTGGAAAGTAGAATCAGAAAACGAAATGCGAGTTGGTCACTTCAAAGTTACTTTTCTTATAAAGTTTAAAGCAGAGGGAACTTCCTTATCGTGTCTGCTAGGACAGGTTGGTTTGGGAATGTGACTGTTAATCTCCCTCTCTCCTGATTTCCCAGAGGGTCAGATAAATAACAGTTTCAGTGGTGACGTAGAACTATAGCAGGAGTAACTCCATTTTGGTTTGCTCTGTTGATGTCTCCGCAGGAGTTCAACCCAGACCAATGGCCTCCAAAACATTCTGTCTAACATTTATGAGTTAATACAGCCGGTTAAGACTTCTGTTCTTAGAAAGGCCTGTTTGGAGGGTCTGCCCTCACCTAGCATCTGGGAATTTAACTGGTGAACAGATCCCTACACTGATATAAGATTTTCTCTAAATGCTAATAGTGGTTCCCTGTGCCTCAGCTGTTTGTATAACTACAATTGCTATATTATTTGGTACCATATAATTTGTTGTTATTACCATAGAAGATAATGCACTTAATTATCTTGTGAAGTTAGTCTTTCCTCTCTCATTTTTCAGTATCTTCCTGACCTGACATGTCTGTTCATCTTCTACTTTTTCAAGTCTTGTGTTAAGTACAGAAATTTTATAGTTAAGCTTGTTTACAGATTTTTGTATTCTACTACTTTTGTAAATGAGATAGCTTAATCTTTTTTCCCATTATAATATTTAACTAATTGCTGTTTGCATCTAGAGAATATATTGCTTTTTGAATATTATATTTGTGTCCACCAAACTTATTTAGTTTTTTATTGTTTATAATACATTTTTAATTGATTCTTTTGAGTTTTCCATAATTATCATAACATCTAGCAAAACGAAACTTTCCTTTAATTTATTTTATTTTAAAGATGTGGGGTAAAGTTCAGGATTAGGAAAAAAAAAGTTTTAATTTTGCCACTTGCTTTCTAATTTTCATTTCTTTCTCTTTTCGGGTACATTGCCTAGTACTTACAGATCAATATTAACTAACAATGGTAATAATGTGCTGTCCTGTCCTATTTCTCACTTTAAAGAGAATGTGTCTAATGTTTCACAGCGGAACACTGTGCTTGCTTTTAGTTTGATGTCTCTTTGTCTTTTGTTTTCCAAAAGAACTGATCTTTATCAGTTCTTCCATCAGGTCATTATTTCAACTTTTTCTAGCAGAATATTTGTCCTGTACAATTTCACCGTGTGAACTAAAGTCTTTCTTAATTTCAGGAAAGCCTTATCATTGTATTTTTCTTTTTAAGTCTTAACTTTTCTGGTTCTATCTTCAGGAACATCAGAACTTCATATAGTAATCTCCTTTGTTTCCACATCCATCATCTCTTTAAAAAATTAGTTTACTTGCTGTTTCCCAAATTGTTCTTTATATCACTGACTGTTCTTACCACCAAATATTTTTCCACTTTTTGTTGCTTCTAATGTAAATTTAATTTCTGTTCTTGTTTTATAATTCTACATTTTTTTCCTGAGCCCTGCTAGATCACTTTTTAAACTCATTACTTTCTTTAAATACTGAAATTATCTCTGTTTTGGATTTAGAAAACCACATTTTCTTTAATAATCTTTGGCTTCCTGTAGAAATGCTTGAAATACTTTCATACCAGCTCTTGGCCTTGTCACTGGTGTGCAGGGAAGCCTCCTATGTCCTGGGGTGTGTGTGTGTGTGTGTGTGTGTGTGTGTGGTGACTTGGAATTCTCTTTCACTAGTTGTCAAAACTTGAATCCTTCAGTCTGTCAGGCTGATATTCTCTTGTTGCCAATAAAGGCATAGAGGTTTCCTGCCTATTATGCTACCCTGACTTGAAACAGGACTCAAGAATGCTTCAGCAGATCTTTCACTGACACAGACTGTGTCATACTATGGAGGTGTCATTGACTCGGCCCCTCAGAAAACTCAGGCTGTCCTTGGAGGTAAGAAATCAGGCAAGACATCGAAGAAACCAAGGAGGCAAGACATAATGTCCAGGCACGTTTCCTCCATAAGTTAGGTTTAACTTCACCACATTGGCCAAATTTCTTTATCAGCTGCAGTTTGGAACTGTGACTATTTCCTATTGTCATAAAAGAATGGACTTTCATTTGTATTTTTCATTCTTATTGATCTTGGTCTGTTTGAAAGCAAAAAACAAACAAATCTATCATCTTTAACTTAGACATTTTAATTGTAAGACTGCTAAAATTATTTTTATTTGTCTGTGAACTGTTTCTTCAAGATTAAGTTCACTTAAATTCATTAGCTACTGTAATCAAATTTTTAGCCTTATTATTTTTATCCTCAGACATGATAAAACTATTTCTGAATCTGAGGAAAGCTAAAACATTTTGAATTTGATCACTAAGTCTTTGATTGTGGCCCCATGCCGTGGGGATGTCATTGACTCACTCTTCACTTTATTGGCCTCACTGATATCATGGTGTAATGTTTAAGCAAAATGTAGGTCAAAATACGGATTTTTTGGTCTCTTTATTACTAATAACTTAACTTTCTTAATAATACTTGATAATTCATACATAGGAGAAATATTAACAACCAATTTAATTATTTAACATAAAGCTTAATCTATGCCCTAATAAGTCATAAGCATACATCCAACTGTCGTTTTATTGGAATTGTTATATATGATATTTCTAATGGGGTGTAAGCTCCTAACAAACAAGGTCCACGTTTTTAAGTATATTTGCTTAATTCAAACAACTGGATGGGAATGTTAGACTCTATGCAATGGCAGCTCCTATCCTGATTACTCTTTTAATTGAGTAGTCGACATTAAATTAAATGTTTACAGCATGCTAACCCAGTAACAGCAGGAGACAACTTGAGTTGCCTCAGAGGCTCATTCAGTTGCTTGGTGGGAGACAAGTAACTATTATAACTGCAATACTTCAAGAAAAGAGATCAGAAGATCACCAGAATAAGGATAGTCAGGAAAGAACAAAACAGGGATAGAATTAAAAATGCACACAGCACAGAATCAGACACACACACACACACACACACACACACACACACACACACAAAGAGTTTTAGGGAACCTGGAGAATGAAGATAGAATAAACCAGCCAGTAGCAAGGCTGAGGCAGTTGGAATGATGGGACCAGAATGGAGAGAGAGCCAACGTCTCTACTGTATAAGTGAAATACAAACACAATTGTGTGACTACAAAGAGCAGAGAAAGTAGCAAATGCCCCCCAAAATAGCAGCCAGAACTCTATAATGAGAAAAAATTATTGTCTTAGACAGACAAATTAGTGTTTATTTACTCATTTATTTAAACTGTTTCCTGTTTCCAAGATGTTTATAATCAGATTTCAAAATCTATTCATCACAAAATCACTAGATAAGAATGGGTAAAAAAAGAAATAACAATGAGGGCGAGAAAAATGATAAACTAGTGGGAACTGTTAATAAACAACATGCATGCTACACTGTCCTAGTTAGGTTCCCATCAGCCAAAGTAAACAGGAAAATGTGGTCTGTTACAAGATTTCCAGGGGCCATAAGAAAAAAACACCCAGCTGCTCACTAGAAGCACATGGATTGAGACTTCAGGGAAAATTACCTAATATGTTTTTAATCAAGAGAACAGGCTGTGTGATGAAGAAGATGACACTCTCAATATCATTTCTACAATAAATATGATAAAAAAAATCTGAGGGATGTGACTGTAATTTCCCTCAGTTTAGTAAATCATAACTGCATAAATATTTCAGAAAAGTCAATTATGCAAATGATCCACATAAGCCACTCCCAGATGGTCTGGTTTATTCAAGAGCAATGTTTTGAATATCCAGAGAACATCATGTCCTTTAGATAATCCTCAATGAATAGTATTGTCACAACAAATAAATCATACATGAGATAGTCTTTCATAATAAAGTCATTATGTGCCCAAAGATAGTTTGTGAAACAATTTCTGTCTAGAAAATATAGCCAATTAATTGCATGTTTCCTAAACTAGGCTACTCTAGATTCATACCCTCTACTTACCTTATTTGCATCTGGTTTCCATTTTCTCCTCTGGAGGGAGTTATTCCATTTTATAAAACGTGCAAGAAAATTATTCTTAGGTATAGCTCCCTGGGTTTTTGTTCAACAGCAGATTTTGTTTATAGGGTGATCCTGAAAATGCTATAAACTTCGAGAGATTACAAATATATCTTTTTCTATTAATTCAAAATCCCAATACTCCAACCTCTAAGTAAATTTCTTTTCCCATTATAGAGAAAACAGCAATACCTTTTCATAGAGAAGAAATACTCTCTTCCCAGGAAGAATCACTCATGCTCTAGATTTTGAAAGAAAAATTAAAATGAGCTCAGATTGTAAAGGACCTAAAGTGAGTACCATAGAAACACCACCAAGAACCCGACAGTTCAGAAGCCTAGAACTTGGGGGCAGCTTGACCTGGGTTGTGTTCTTGAGTACTCTTGAAGGCCGACACGTTGTGAACAGCAATAAAACCTTACCTCAAATCAGCCGCCTTTCCGGTCTTGTTGGTGCACATCACCTCCCGGGTCTGATACCCAATCTGGATGTCCCAGTATTTGTTCTCCTGTCTGTTCTGTCTGTTTCTGTTCCTCTTCTTCTTGATGAGCTCGCGGGCCTCCGGGTCCTTGACCCCCTTGCCCCGGTCCTTGTCCCGGTCTTTGTTCTTCCCGCGTCTGCGGGCTTGCCTGGCCTGTCGCGAGTGTGGCATCGAGCACGCGCTCCAGGGCCCCACTTGCAGGCTGTACGGGAGCTCTTGGTCTTCGCAGGGGCCGGACTGGCATACCTGGAACTCCGTCAGGTTGGGGCAGCCGGAGCCCCCGAACTGCGGGGGTGCCACCACCTGCCGCGTGCGGTGCTGGAGGCCGCTCCCGCAGGTCTTGGAGCATCCAGACCAGGAGGAGAACTCAGACACGATGCAGTCCTGCTGGCAAGGGATGAGGCAGGCCTGCTCCAGCAGAGGCTTGGGCTCGAAGTACTCACAGATGATGTCCTCTGCCGGAATGTCCTTGTCTTTCTGGATGCACGTGATCTCTCTCACCTGGATGCCCTCATCCCCCTTGGTGCACTCCGGGGGTTTCTCCAGGCTTTTGGAGATCACAGGCTGACACTGGTTCCAGGGTCCCAGCCTCCAGTCATACAACTCCTTGTGCCAGTCGCATACTCTGAAACAGTTCTGCTGGTTACTGGGTCTCTCGGCCTGCTTGCAGTTCGTGTGCAACGTGGTCCACCCCTCCACGTGCGCGCACCACACGGCCCTTGTTTGGATGCCTCCTGGACCACATTCGTCCCCCATGCACCGGCCCCACGGACCTGCAAGATGACACAAGAGTTAGCGCCACTAGAAGAAAACAAGTTACTTTGCATTCCAGAAAGACCTTTCAAGACCTAGTACATTAACTTCCCTGAAGTGTTATAAAGTAGGTCTCTGCACCGGCGTGTTGCAAAGCAGTGATGGCAGGAAGTATTTTTGCAAAAGGGGAACTGTGTCACAGCATCTATATAAGGTACCCGCTGGGACAGTTTCGTTCTGGGTCCTCCTGGGATGACTCAAAGTTTGCTTTTGTTCGTTTCCTGTATTTTAGGGAGTTAGAAATCCTTGCTTATAAAGGACATCAGCAGTTAGTCACAGGGAAAACCCATTACCATCAAATCCATGTCAGCAGCTGGCAAAGAAAATGGCCCCTTGTGAAGAAGTCTGCAGGCGTGTCTTTTGCTGGGCAATTGACTGTGTAGAATACACTGTCTTCAACTTCGGTTTTTATTTCCACAGACTGTGACTGCAAGGGCCTAATATTTGTATACTGTGTGTACTGACAGAAGTTCAAATGTTCACTTTCTAGTTACCCAAGCTGGGAAGTAAAAAATCCTCATGTATACACATTGTGCCTCTTAACTTACCAAACAACAAAAAAAATATTTTTCTCATTTTTCCTGTGGAGTATAGAGGTGGGTAAGGGAATGTAATTTAACTAAAAGATGTTTGCCACTTTCTAAATTTTGAGGGGTTATTTGGGGTTTTGTCAATTTATTCATTTCTTAAACATGAACTATTTGGTATTATGGAGCTATTTTATGGGATACTTAAGTCAGTGCTTTAGTATGAACTGCAAGATTTTTCCTTAGAATCCCTCTTAGAATGAATCTAAATCTTATATTTACATATATTATTTCTTTTTCTTAGAGGATATGATTTTCAATGCTTTTCCTGGCAAAGCCCAATTCGTGAATTGACAATTATATTATTTTGGAATTATAAGGAAACTTAAAAATCCTATAACTACATGATTTTCAAAATGTGTTTCTTGAATTTGAGGAATTGTTTGGTGTGTCCTGGGGCCATTTTTTGAAGGCCGTGTGGCAAGTGAGAATCAGTGTAGCGGTGGGTTATAGCATCCCCCATCCCAACCCTGCTGCTCCCTTCCTCACTGCTGCTCCTATAAGAAAAGTTCTATTTGTATTGTTTATTTTTATGAATAAGATTTTGTCTGCAAAAGGCTTCTGCTTTGGAAAAGTAAAAATCACTAAAGTAGGGCCATGGATTCACTCTATGGATGAGAAAAACAGGAGACAAATAGGGAGAGTGATTTGCCAAGTTCAAATCTTTAATGAATAGCAAAACCATTCTGGAGTTTAGATTCCAGTTTTAACTTTTAGTCTTATGATTAATCTTAAATTTTAGAACTTGAACCCTAGTTTCTTCTGTACAGAACAACTGTCAGTCTACAAGAAGGAAATGTTAAGGATGTGCTTATTATGTTTAATCTAAACATGTTATTTTGTTTAACGAGAAACGTGTTTAAAATTTGATGAAAATTACCTTATAAGTGGCATAATGTAGTAATAAAATAGAATACTATAAATATTGTGTTACCTAATCATTATGCCATGAAAAGAAACTTTGAAGTTCATATGGAAAGAGTTACCAGGGACTTACAATACGTTTAGGGAAACAGTGCTTCCAAAGTGTTGATATAAAAACTTTATGAGCTTAGAAAGCCAGTGAGTTTGCTGCATCTGTTAAAATGCAGTACTTAATGATATTTTTATCTTATTTTTAATTGGTCAAATAAAAATTTGCATTGACAAATCTGGGAATGTTTTCAATTAGGGAAACACAGAACCTAGGGCCCTTCTCAATAAGGGAATCTAGTAACATATATAACATTTTAGAATTAATTCCACACATCTTTGATACTTATTCCCTTTCCCCACTGTACTTGAACAACACAGTGACTCATATTTTCCATCTGAAAACAGCATTTAAAGATATATCCAAATGAGAGTCTCAATTTAGGAGTAAACTATATGCCATTAAGTCTGAATTTGAAAATATGAGCATCTTGCACTAAATCAGAGTCTAAATCCCAGATTCAATTCAGGAGAATTCTTAATACATTATTATTTTCCAATCCTTGAAATTAATTATGAAATTAAACTGATTAATCAGATTGGGGCCATTAAGAAGTTAGTCTTTTATTTTCAAAGTTAAAACAAAAGATTCTTTATGGCAAACTTATAAAGTTGGCACTAAGAATATTTAATTGTACATTTTTAGATATGTTGCTCATTAATGGTTGTGCTGTAACTAATAAAAGTTAAAATTTTATTATAGAACTTTGAGTATTCAACATATGAATTGACTTAATGTCTATATGCTATTGCCGAGTAAGGAAAATACATATACTGAAAATAACTTTTATTTTTCTAAAACAATATCAATTGCGAAAAAGAACTACACTATACTACCCAACACATAAGTCTAAAAATTACCTTAGGCAAGATAAGGATTGGTGAAGATATTAAACTCATACAAACCAAGTTTTAGTTAAAAGTACTGGCTTTGTTCTGAGTTTATTTTAAAATAAAAGTGGGTGATTGTTGCTCTGAAAATTATTCATGGTTTACTGACATCAAATTGGGGAGAGTTCCCTCCTTACACACTCTCAGAGCACCAGGCATGTTTCTCACATAATGTTTAAATGTTTATCACACTTTCAATTAGTTTGCCAAATATCTGCTTATCACATTAGACTGATTTTATGGCCCCATGAGGACAGGCCCTGGTCTGCCTTCTGCAATAGTTGTAGACCATAAATGCAGAACAAGCTCAATAATATTTATTGAATGAATGAATGAAATCAGAAACCATATTGAAAAAATAACTACAATTAATTTATGATTCAGCAGATGTCAGTCGTGCAGTTAACTAAAGATTTAAAAATGTGCTTTTCTTTAAGTCATTTTGATATATTATTAATATCTAGAGACTTTATTTTTATCTAGTTACTGAAAACACAAGCAGATATCAGTGACATATTTTATGAATTTTAAATACAGGTATATGTATTCCTTTATAACCAGAACACACACTGTAACTTTGAGAATCTCTAATTTTTCCATTTTACTTGTTTTAATATTATTACATATGTTTTGAATGAATATGCATATTTTTCTAAAACTCACATTGTTTTGGGGGCAGATTTTAGGTGACTGTGAGTGTCAATAGTATTTCTTATGAGAACATTCTCTTTGCTTTGAGTTAGTCAAAGCACATTTTCCAGCAATGATTTTCACTTACATTAGATATTTTCTTTCTATTCAAGATAAATAAATGCCTTAAGAAATAAAAAGAAAACAAAGCTTGCTAATACTGGCTTCTTATTTATCAAATCATGAATCAAATGTTCTTTTCCCACTTTGTAAAGAATAAAAATGTACTCCCTTATGGGACCAGAGAATATTTTTTTTTAGTTTTTAGAAACCAGCCAGGGACATCTCTTTGATTACATATTTCTCTATTTATTTTTCACAATGTTAACCCCATACTGACATTGTGATACTGATGAGTCAGTGACAATAGTTTTCTGATATAGAAATATTGATGTGTTATTTCAAATTCAGAATTCATTAGAAAAGTGAAATAACTCTTACTTTGGTGTTCCTCACTGGATACAAGGAATATCACACACATATGTATGTATACACTTTTTATATATGCTTGATTAATTAACTAATTAATTATAAAGCTTTGCACTTTCACTAATTCAATGAAACAATCAGTTACATTCCATGGTTTGTGGCTTTAATTACCACAACTTACTTTTGGATACACCGCCTCAACAATTTTTTTCAGAAAGGAGAGAAGTTAGTTTGTCGATCTTTTTTTTTTTTTTTGAGTTGGAGTCTCACTCTGTCGCCCAGACTGGAGTGCAGTGGCCGCTTCCGGCCACCGCAGCCTCGACCTGCTGGGCTCCGGCGATCCTTCCGCCTCAGCCTTCCAAGTAGCTGGAACTACAGG
>CAUYQG010065473.1:0-12031 GCA_963574415.1 Tarsius wallacei | reverse complement strand
TTAAATATATTTTGTGCCAGTTTAAATAGTTTTTCTCACACAGGAAAGAAAAGCAGGAACTTTTCTTTCTTCTTCTTTAAAAAAAAAAAAAAAAAAACCCCACAGACAGATTCTCTGCTTCTCTCATTCCCACCTAGCCTGTGACCTCTTATTCCTGATACTTTAACCCAAAAGAAACCAGTCTGGTCCAGCTTTGTCAGTTAGGTCTCACCACATCACAGGACAAGAACCAGGATCCCTCTGGCTTTCTTTATCTTGCAGGAAGTGCCAGAAAAAAGGCTTTGTCCGGGGCACACAGTGGGGAAGTCTGACCCTCTGTCTCTGCCACCCACTCCAAGTGATGGCAGGAGTCTCCTACCATTCCCTGGGGCCACCACGTCAAGGGGGGGGGGGGGCAACCTGACTCAGCATGATCATCCCCAAGGTGCTCAGAGAAACCTGAAAATGTCATTACACCTCACAGCTGCTAGAGAAAACGGACAGCTAATAATGAGCGATAATTTAAATAATGAGCCTTTGAGGGAAGGAGGTTACCACAAGCAGAGTTACCTTAATGTATTCTCTGGGGGAGAACCGATTTCCAAAATGGCATTTTAAATGGGGAAAACAGGGAACCATCAGCGGTGAGGGGGCAGGGAAAGTGTGAGCAGTTGTCAATCAGCCAAGGTGTGGCAGGATTCTCTGTCCCAGGCTGTGGTACACAGCCGGCCAGCAATGCTGGGAGTCCCCCAGCGGTCCACACCACCAAAGGGGACTCCCCCACCTCACACCACATGATGAGACTGGAATACAATGAGGGACAATAAGGGATTCCTGTCTTAAAGTGTCTGTAGTCTAGTCAAAGGGGAACTCCTGACAGTTACGTAAAACTCTTCATTTTACAAAACCATTTGGCATGGTTCATTTAATGGTCACTTCTTGAAGACAGATGGTCCAGTACAACTCCATTTAATGAATGTAAGCGGTAAATCCTGCTCAAGTGAATTTCCAGAGGTCACACTATGAGTAAGTGGCTAGGCCTTCTAGAGCCCAGGCCATTGTCTCTACTCAAATTCCAAGTTGGACGTTAATGGAGAAACGTCATGGAGCTGGTCATGGAGGGGGACCAGCTCACGCTCTCACTTCAGCACTTTTCCACAGCCTTCCATGATGCTATAGCAATAATCCCAGTGAGGATAGCTACCCTAACAGCTCTTCTCATCCACCTGCTACTGTACAGTGGAAGCTTATCCAGCCTGACTTGGGGGTTCTTGAAGAGGCGACTCTGCCAATCTTACTTTGCCAATGTATTATGGCTTAACTGTTTTGACTGTCCTCGGGTAATTTTTTTTTTTTAATTTCAGAGTTGTGGGGTACATGGGAGGATTTACTACATGTGTACGTTTCTTGCGGTGAAGTTTGGACTTCTAGTGAGCCCTCTCTCCCAATCATTGCCTCCAACTTCAAAGTCTCCCAGGCTTTTACCCCTCTCCCTGAAATTCCATCACTGTTAGTCCCTCTTTTTTCTCTGCAAGCACTCTCTTTTAAAGATGACCTGGGGTAATATTATGCAGCCATAAAGAAGAACAAGATTATGGCCTTTGCAGCAACATGGATGCAGTTGGAGACCATCGTACTAAGTGAACTATCACAGAAACAAAGAACTGAATACTGTATGTTCTCACTCATAAGCAGGCCCTGATCACTGGTTACAGGAGCACAAGGGTGAGATCAGCAGTCACTGAACACTGCTAGGGAAGCAACACACAGCAACACACTGGATACTAGGTCCACTATTAGGGGAGAGAGGGTTCACTAGAAGTCTAAACTTCACCGCATGAAACGTACACATGTAGTAAATCCTCCTATGTACCCCACAACTCTGAAATTAAAAAAAAAAAAAACCCGAGGAGAGTCAAAACAGTTAAGCCATAATGCATTGGCAAAGCTCTACTGGGGATGAATTCAACAGATGTCTTTCTCTCAATCCACCCAATACACCCTCACAATCATAAGCTGGGATACAAACACCCTCCAGTGTTTGCAAAGTGTCTCCAGGATAGGCCCTGTATCCTTACCTGTTCCCCCTTCCCATTTACAGTCCTGTTTCTTGCCCTTTGGACTTGACTTTCTCCCCTGGTCTCTCCCAATCATTGCCTTCAACCTCCCAGTATGAGCTCTGCTCAGGCCTGCATTTGCCATAACCTATTTGCCTGGTGGGGAGTACACTGGGTATACGCCTGCTCTTTGGACCCCAACTTACTACTCAGTGCCCTGAGATATCAAGGGGAGGGAGATTTGGTGTCAGTCGGGTGTGAGAGAGACTTTGGAAGTAAGTGCTGTGGTGCTTCATAAAAACTGAATACTGCCCTGTGCTGGTGGCCGTGGCCTGAGTGGGAAGGCAAGAGTGGGCAGAATAGAGGGAAGAGAGTAAGAGGATGTTTCCAGACTCAGCTCCCTACAGGGTCAACTCACCACTCCCCTACTTAAGCAGCATGGAAATTTGGAGGAAGGCAGTGTAGGAAAATGAACCTGGCAGATAACTGATACTTATGGGTGCTCAATTAATAGAATCTATATTATAAATAGTATCAAGAGTGTAACTAGTAATAATGTGTGAGTATCTTCAGGTCAGTTTCCAGAAAGATTGACAAGAGGTTCCACTTGTGTCTACCAGATGGATGGACAAGGATGAGAGGGTAAGGAGATAGGCAAAGGCAAGTATACAGAGAGAAAGGGCCCCACTATGTAAAGATATGGAGGCCTCACCTGGAATAGTGATGGTGTGCAGGGACCCACAAATAATTCGTTTGCTCTATCAAAAGTATAAAATGCAAAGTGAGAGTGACAAGGGGAGAGGTTAGGAAGGTTTGCAAGGGCTGCTTTTCTGGGAGGAGGCAAACTTCAGCTTTTAACAGCATGGAGCAAAAGAGAGGTAACACTCTGACCAATAACCAACCCCGTAATTACTACCTAATAGTGGCCCAAAGTCCCAAAAAGGCAAAATTAAGTGGATGTGGTCACCCAACAGGACTTATGCCTTTCTTAAAGACTTATTGGCTTGACTTAGACATCACCTCCTCTGGGAAGACTTCCCCAATCCATTTGAATGGATCCCATTAGCAGCCCCACGTTAGCTGCACCAGCCTCTTGGGCCTACTCCCTTCATAGACCTACACTCTGCATCATCATGACTGATGGTGCTTGGCCACCGCCCTTTTCTCACCCCACAGTCTGTAAGCACCATGAGAGTGGAACTGATGACTGACCTGTGGTAGGTGCTCAACACTGGTTGAAGAAAATTTTTCCTGGACCTCATAACCCAGTCATCTATTACCCAATGCGCCTTCTTAGCTTCATAGCAAAACTTCTTGAAGGAGCCGTCTGTGATCTCTGTCTCTACTTCTTCTACTTTCCCCTCATGCTGTCTTGAAACTACTTCAGTAATCTTCCTCTTCTCTCCAGTAAGGCTGCACTTGTCAGGGTTACCAGCGACCTCCACATTGGCAAATTCAATGGGAATTTAATCACTATTCCTATCACTACCAGGAAGGAGTGTTTGACACATTGTACCACTTCCTTCTCCTTGAACACTTTTCTCTCTTGGTTCTTCTCATGCCACACTCAGTAGCTTTTCTCAGGCTCCTGGTTTCATCTCTTCTCCTCAACCTATAAATGTCAGAGTGCCCCATAGCAAAAGCCTTGAACTTCTCTATTCTCACTCACTCCCTGGGTGACTTTATCTAACCATGACTTTAAATACCCATCTTGATGCTGACAGCCCCAAATGGATACCTCTAGCCTCAAACTCTCCCTCAATTTCCGGGCGTCCTTTTCTAATTTCCTATTCAACATCTTTACTTGGAAGCCTCAAATTTAACATGTTTAAAAACAGACAACACACACACAAATATTTTGCTCTTCTGCCTCTTCCCCATCTCAAGAAATGGCACTTACTTTTGGCCAGGTGCTTGGGCTAAATTCATTGCAACATCCTTGCCTCCTTTCTTTCTCACATACCCACATCTAATCCACCATCAAACTCTGCCAGCTCTACCTTTGAAATGTATTCAGAATCCAACCACTCTACCACCTCTGCCAAATCACACAGTCCAAGCTGCCATCACCTCCCACCTAGATTGCTGCCATAGCCTCCTGTTCAGCTCCATCCTTAGCTTCCCACCTTTAACCCCACACAACAGCCAGAGGAAAATGTTAAGACATAAAAAGAGTGTGTCACCGTATGCTCAGACGTGTTTTCTGACCATACCTTCTACCACTCTCCCTGCTCAGCCCTCTCCAGTCCAGCTCCTCTGGCCTTCTCGCTGTTCCTCAATAGGCCAAGGGTGCCTTTGCCTCAGGAGTCCTTTTACCTTACAATTTTCTCTCCTCGGAAAACTCTTCCTCAAAACATCCACAGGGCTTATTCACATACTTCCTTCAAGCCTCTGCCAAAATGTCACCTCTTTAGAGATGCCTTCCCTGGCCTTTTTAAAATAGCTTCCCCATCACTTTCTCCCTTACTTTGCTTCTTTATAATGCTGATCACAACCTATTTGTTTCTTTTTTTTAAAAAAAAATTGTCTTTCTCTCTCCATAACAGCAAGAATTTTGCTGTTTTGTTCACTACTGAATCCCCAACATCTAAAACAGTAAGTAGGCACTGAATGAATGAATTGGGGTGGGGGGTCGTTATCTTCAAACAAGGTAGGAAGACATTAACAGAAGGGCTTCGTTTTCAGACATGTCAAAGGCAGCTTCCTTAATCAACCTGGGAGAGTTTGTGTTGTGGTGGAGGTTTCTTTTTGTTTTTAATCTTTGTCTTAAACTCAGAACTACTCACTATTTAACCTTGCCACCAAATATGAGTTTTTTCTGCTGATGCTGTGATCACTGTGGTAGTATCAACCAGGAAATGAAATCTTAATCATAGCATCTGCTATGCACCCTTCACTTATAAGCCCACAAATGAAGCTCCAGTTAGGCAATCTCATTTTACTAAAGTGTGGTTGGACCCAATGACTGGAGGCTGGTGCTCACAGCACATCGTTCTGCCCAATGCCTCTTAATCTTGACAAGCTTTGAGGTTTATAGCAACCCTAACCTTTAACTTAACAGAAAAGCATGTGCTGGGCTACTTACTTAGCAGCTCACAAGTTAGGCTTGTGTTGTAAGTCTACCTGGGGGCTTTTCAGTGTTACTAACTCAGTTCCTTGCCAAGCTAAGGGAGACAATGCTTAAAAATCTACAGCCAAGGTGGGAGAATCACTTGAGGCAAGGAGTTCAAGATCAGCCTGGGCAACATAACAAGACTCTCTCTCTACTAAACATTTTTTAAGATTAACCAGGCATGGTGGTGTACACCTATAGTCCCAGCTACTCAGGAGGCTTAGTCGGAGGATCACTGGAGCCCAGGAGGCTGAGGCTGCAGTGAGCCAAGATCACACCACTGCACTCTAGCCTGGACAACAGAGTAAGACTCTGTCTCTAAAAGAATGAAAAACAATATTTTGGGATCTATGGTTACTACTGTCATTACCAGTTTACAATCTAATGGCACATGATGCTGATGGAGATAAATAAAAGGAAACAAGAAACATGTTGGATTGACTTGATCTACTCATGAACATATGAACAGAAGGACAAGAGGGAAGAAGAACAACCTTCTTCATTTCCCAGAGTCCTGGGAAAGAAGAACCACAGAACCTTGGGGACTTGGAGGAAATGTCCCCAAATCAGATTGTCATATGTCAGCAGCAGCACAAGGGCATCTCACAGCCCCTGACTTGCTTCCTGCTCCAATCCGAGGAGTCTGAAGTGTAATTTGCAGGTACCTGACGGGGGCTAGGCAATCCAAATGTTGAGCCTTGTGAAAAGCGATTAACATTCCAGAACAAATGTGTTACCCACAAGACTGGCTACTTCCAGGAGCACCTGGCCACTAAGCCAGGTGCAGGCTTGTCCCCATGACCTCAGAGAGTCACTTGCAGATCGAATGTCATCAGGTGAGAGCAGCAGTCACTAGGGCAGGCAACTTTATGAATGGAAATGGGTTTACAAATTACCCTCAGGACACACTACAGCAAAATATTGAATTCCCCAGCACCTGGATTTGAAGGAAGGAAAGACAAAACACCACCTTTCCTAATAGCCATATCCTTACTACAGCTATCCCTACTCAGAAATCTACCGAAGTGTCTCAAGATGGACTGTTGTAAAGGTTTGGTGGACAGATGTAATCTAAAAATCCTATGATGCTATAGCTTGATCAAATACAATGAAGGAGAGTGACTACTATAAGCTGGAAGACTCCAATAGGCAATTACAGGCTGGTTCCTACTGTGCTGGAAACTTCAAGCCTCACAGGAGTCCTAGTTCTCAGAATTCTAAGCTTCAGGCTCAATGGTGGGAAGCCCAGGGCCACTCCAATGGGACAGCTAGGTTCCCTCATTTTCCTACTAGAACAGGTCCCAAGAGCGGGCTTGTATACTTGCTGCTACCTGCAGGCAGATGTGCCCAGCTATGAGAGGAGAGGTCATTATGGGAGAGGGTGGTCTGTGAACTGAGGACTACTCAAAAGAAATGGGCTGTAGAAGGAATCCAAATGATCCAGGCAATTTCAAGTACTATGATTCATCTTTTTATTCATAGAATAATTTCTCAACACATATATGTTAACTGTACACACACTGCAAACTGAGTCATGGAAAAATTATTATATTAATTAGTTTGTTAGGGAAGAACCTGAAACTGAGACTCTGTCCTAAAGGTCCACTATGATAGACTTCCTATCATCCAAGGCAGCTGAAAAGTGTCTTTGGTTTTTCTAGGTTTATCCCTTCCACTTTCTGAAGGGGCAGAAGACTTACCTACCAAGCACATAATAAGAACAAAGGCATATTAAGTCTATGCCTGTGAAGTTTGGAACCTTGTTACAAAGCCCTGATAAGTTCCTGAAAAGTTGATACCTTTTAAAGGAAGTCTAGATACTTCCAGAACAATCCAGAACATTAAGGCAGATATAGATGCTGACCTGGCTCCTGAGAGTGATGTAAAGAGCACAAAGTCAGCAGGGCAGACTTTGAAGAGCTGAAAGAGTCCAGGCAGACAAAGCCACTCTACCAACACTTCATGGGATGTCTGTACTAGGTGAGGGCTGGTATCAGGCTAAGTTTGTTTTTCAGGGATGTTAATATGTCACACTCAGAAAAAAATAGTACTTGGAGATTTGGGGGAAATAAATCATGCCCATGCTTGTAAAATGCATGGACTGATAATTGTGCTAAGACATTAAGAAGACCTTATTTCACTGGTCTAACTTCTGGTCTCTTCCACAGGTATCATCTTATACAGAGGTATGGTTTTAAGGGCAGGGGACAGAGGGAACAAAAGAGTGGGAGCAGGGCAAAGTACCCCCCCCCAACACTGGGAAAGGGAACAGGACCATGCCTAGGCAATGGCAAATCAGGCTATTGTTTTGTAGCAGAAGTCTGGAATCTCTAATTCGTGATCCAGCTATGATACTTGGTTTTGTGTCATTTGGCTGTTAAATCAAGTTAAAATAGTGACCATATCATTTTCCTACTCATTGATCGCATTGCCTAAGGAAGAGCTTCAGCCCTTCAGCCTCAAACATAAGACCCTGGCTTCAACATGTTCTCTCTGCTTCAAATAGTTTTTCCCTTTTTTTTCCCTTGGTGACTTCTTACTCTTTCCTCAAGATTCTGATTAAACACTAGTTTCAA
Source organism: Tarsius wallacei (assembly GCA_963574415.1). Classification (NCBI taxonomy): domain Eukaryota; kingdom Metazoa; phylum Chordata; class Mammalia; order Primates; family Tarsiidae; genus Tarsius; species Tarsius wallacei. Next base: position 4,307 of record CAUYQG010065473.1, on the reverse strand, counting down.
CATGGGTCCTTCTCCTTGTTCCCATCTATACTGGCTTCTTTCTGTGGGACTCACAAGAGGCCCAGTGTGATGGAGGAGACGGGGGAGAGAATCACAGCTTTTAGAGACACAAAGATAGCTCTACAATTTACCTTGAGCAAAGTATTAACCTTTCTAAGAATTAGTTCACTATAATCTAGTGACCTATTAAAAAGTATAATGTAATGTATGAAAGGTATGATGATTTTTACCTGTGAAAATTGTTGTGATGGCTAAATAGGATAACAATGTTAAGAAGCTAGCATAGTCTCTGGTACATACTAAGGTCTCAGTAAACGTTTAGTTTCTCGTGCCTGACATAAAATAAACATGCAATAAGTTTGTAGAATGAAGAAATTCCATCTGTGCCAGATACAGCTCTAAAGTATTTTTGTTTGTTTGTTTTTGAGTTAGTGTCTCATCTGCTGCCCAAGCTGGAGTATAGTGGCACAATCATGGCTCATCACAGCCTCAGTCTCCTGGGTTCAGGTGATCCTTCTGCCTCAGTCTTCCAAGTAACTGGGACTACAGGTGCATGTCACAAGCCCAGTTAACTGTTTTATTTTTCTATAGAGATGAGGTCTCACTATGTTGCTCTGGCTGGTCTTAAACTCCTGGGCTCAAGCAGTCCTCACATCTCAGTCCCCAAAAAACTGGGATTACAAGCATAAGCCACTGCACCCAGCCATCAACTCTAAAGTTTTTAATAGTCATATTCCAATTGGATGTGAGAGGTCAATATTACTCCTATCTATCAGTCTCCTCCTCTACATTTCCTTCTCTCTCTTTATCCTTATTCTTTCAAAATTTAAGTTGTCACAGGAAGCAAACCAGAATGTGAATGGATATGGAATGATGTATTCTATATCTTGCCTAGACCAGAAGGCCATTCTCAATAGGTCAGAGCACCTGACATTTCCACTTTGTAAATTCATGCAGGTCCTAGCGATCGCTTCCTTTTTTCCCAGTGCTAGCAAACCATGCACATAGTAACCTACCTTGGATTAACATCAGATTTAATGGTCCAGAATCTTTCTCTTCTCCTTGATTTCCCAAAAATTCAGGGCATGTTAGGACAAAGAATATGATTTGAGTCCTATCTTAGACCCACACAAAATGTTAGACTATATAAAAGTTTGTATGTATGAAAACTTGTTGAAGCCCAAGCACATTTCATATGAAGCACTGGTTATTTATTCAAAGCTATTTGCAGTTAACATTCTAGAAAGATGTATCCTATCCAAGATCAACATGCATCTCTGCCAGAGACTCCACATACCCAATGACACCTAGAGAAGAGGCCTGCAGAGTCCTGACAAGTGCAATATCTGTAGTGAAAAGTGAGCCTCATATTTGAAACCAGGGTTTGTCCTATACTAATGAAGAAGAAATTGCAGAATAGTCAAAGCAGACCACACGGCCACTTGAATCTTCTAATGTGGTAGATGACTGACATGCAGTTGGGCTGTCTAGCACCCTTTCCACCTGGGGAACTTCAAAACTTAGGAGACCCACCATGCCAAGGCAGAAGACAGAAATGTATTTTCTTGACCTCTAGACCTGTGCTAAACACAGACCTATAGCCTAAGCTTGGACCTATTAGATACTCATTGACCAATAAGGCATATTTCAAGTGAGAAGACAGAGACAAGCAGAAAGAAGTCTCCAGTCTACGGTCATACCACTCTGAACGCGCTCCATCCCATCTGATCTCAGAAATGAAGCAGGGTCAGACCTGGTTAGTACTTGGATGGGACAAAGAAATCTCCAGGTGAATCCATACTGACAAGGGATGGGAACAGGGCAGAAAGGCATCCAGATCCCAGAGATGGCCGTGGGATAGACCTAGGATTAGAGTCCTGTTTACTGAGCTGGAATGCCAGTACAGCTAGTAGAGGCCTCCCTGAGTATAATTTGGGAATGGCTCTTGGTCATGCAATCTCCAATCCTGAATCTCTGGTCCTTCTGGAGGCTCTATCTGCCACCTAATGTTATTTAGAAAATTCCTTTTCTACTTAAACTACATAATGATGATTCCACTATTCACAGCTAGGTGAACAAATATAAACAATGAGCTAAAAAAACAAAAAAAAAACAAAAAAAAAACAATGAGCTATGTGGCCTTGGGCAAGTAATCCACCACCATGGTCCTAAATTTTCTCAGCTGAAAATGAGGACTTCTGGCTAAACCACTTCTAAAGTGCTTGCCAGTCTTAAAAATATGTATTTATTTAATACTGCATGCTGATTTTTTTAGGCAATTCACGGGCCAGCTTTAAAAAGACCTGCAATTTGGAGGGGAAAAATTGATGTTTCAAAATGCAATTTCATATATATATTTCTTTTTATTTTAAAGATGTGGTGTACAAGTCAGGATTGTGTATATAAGTAGTCTACAGGTGAAATTTGGACCTCCCATTGGACCTCACCTCACCTGGATTGGGATCATGCATACTTATTGATGTTGTGTGTCCCCTCCCCTCCCCTGGCAATGTCTTGTTACTGCCAATCCCTTTCTTGTAGTATTATGAACAGTATTCAGGGTCCACTTATGAGTGATTACATGTGGCACTCAGTTCTTTGTTTCTGTGATAGATCACTAAGTATGATGGACTATAAATCCATCCAAGTTGCTGTGAAGTCCATAATTTTGTCCTTTTTTGTGGCTGCATAATATCCCATCATGTATATGTACCATATTTTTTTTTTATCCAGTCTACTTTCAATGGGCAACATGTTTGGTTTCATGTTTTTGCTGCAATAAACATGCGTGCACAGGTGTCTTTTTTGTATAATTATTTGAGTTCCTCTGGGTACACTCCTAGCAGGGGGATTGCTGGATTGTATGGAAGGTCAATTTCTAGTTCTTTTTTTTTTTATTTTTTGAGTTGGAGTCTCACTCTGTTGCCCAGACTGGAGTGCAGTGGCCGCTCCCGGCCACTGCAGCCTCGACCTGCTGGGCTCCGGCAATCCTTCTGCCTCAGCCTTCCAAGTAGCTGGAACTACAGGCACGCGCTACCATGCCCAGCTAATTTTTTGATTTATTGGAGAGATGAGGTCTCGCCAGGTTGCCCAGGCAGGTCACGAACCCGCGGGCTCAGACAATCCACTCACCTCAGCCTCCCAAAGCAAGGGATCTAGTTCTTTTAGAAATCATCATACTGTTTTCCAAAGAGGTTGAGCAAGTTTGCACTTCCACCAACAGGGAGTTACCTTTTCTCTGCATCCTCACCAGCATCTGTTGTTTTTTGTTTTATTAATGATGGCCATTCTTACTAGAGTTAGGTGGTATTTCAATGTGGTTTTGATTTACATTTCTCTGATGATTAATGAGGTTGAGCATTTTTTCATGTGTCTGTTGGCTGTTCGTATATCTTCTTTTGAGAAGTGTCTATTCATGTCTTTTACCTACTTTTTAATGGGTTGTTTGCTTTTTTCCTTTTGGCATGTTTGAGTTCCTTGTAGATCCTGGATGTTAGGCCTTTGTCAGATATCCAGTTGGCAAATATTTTTTCCCATTCTGTGGGCTGCCTCCCCACTCTCTTGATGGTTTTCTTTGCTGTGCAGAAAATTTTCACTTTGATGAGATCCCACTTGTCTATCTTATCTCTTATGGCATGGGCTTTTGGGATTTTGATCAGGAATTGGTTGCCAGTTCGAATTTCCGTAAGGGTGTCTCTTGTGTTTTCTAACATTCTTATAGTTTGAGGTTTATGTTTAGGTCTTTGATCCATTTAGAGTTGATTTTTTGTGTATGGTGACAGGTAGGGTCCTGTTTCATTCTTCTGCATTTGGTAAACCAGTTTTCCCAGCACCATTTACTGAGTAAATTCTCCTCTCCCCAGGGGCAGTAAGGGCCAGTTAGAAGCCCAAACTTCGCTTGCATGCAGCCTACTTATGTAGCTAATCCTTACTTGTATCCTACAACTCTATAAGTGGTTGTTGGTGGAGGCCTTGTCAAAGATGAGTTGGTTGAAAAATTGAGGTTTGCTTCTGGAATCTCTATTCTGTTTCATTGGTCTATATGCCTGTTCTTGTACTAATACCAGCCTGTTTTGGTTGTTGTAGTCTTATAATAAAGTTTAAAGTCTGGGTGTATAATACCTCCTGCTTTGTTTTTGTTTGTTTGTTTTGATTATACGTGGTCATTTTTGTTTCCATATGAATTTCTATATTGTTGTTTCCAGGTCTTTAAAATGCAGTTTTAGCCACGTATTCTCACTCAGAAGAGGGATCTGAATAATAGTCACATTAGCACAAGGGAGAGATAGGCAGTTGCTGGGCACTGG
>CAUYQG010065472.1:0-10530 GCA_963574415.1 Tarsius wallacei | reverse complement strand
TTTTTTTTTGAGTTGGCGTCTCACTCTGTTGCCCAGACTGGAGTGCAGTGGCCGCTCCCGGCCACCGCAGCCTCGACCTGCTGGGCTCCGGCGATCCTTCCGCCTCAGCCTTCCAAGTAGCTGGAACTACAGGCACGCGCTACTACACCCGGCTGATTTTTTTTTTTTATTTATTGTAGAGATAAGGTCTCGCCAAGTTGCTCAGGTGGGTCTCGAACAAAAAATTTAAGGCTGATAGTTACTATTATAGTTGGTGTCTTTATGAAACTCACTGCACGGGGTGACAAGTATTGCATGCCAGGTTCTAAACAGAAATATTGTTATAGTTTATAATTAAGGATTAATTGCGTGAATTAGGCTCCATTTTGGCTCCCTTTCTTGTTGCTGAAAGTCACATAGTGCCAGATATGACTACTTGTATCCCAATTGTTTCTACAGATAGGATTTCTGACATTAGGTTCATAAGATGGTTTAAGAATTAATTTGTTAGGAGAAGGCCAAGATGGCTGGCTGAAGACATCACAGGATTGCTGCTTTCAGCAAAGAAACTTACATGGAGGAGTGAACCTAGAGTTATGAGAGTTGGCCTGAAACCCCACCAGAGGTTTGTTGGACCATTGCCTGGGGATGTGGAGGATGGACAGTTCCAAGCCCCAAACAGCCCTAGAAACAGCCCCATCCTGAGATTGGGAGAGTGCTCTCAAAGAAGGAATGGGTGAGTGAAAGCAACAGCTTTTCTTTTCTATATACCTCATGCAAACCCCTTCATGACCAAGTGACACTTATTTAAGGTATGCAAAGCTGGTTCCAGTATTCTAAGAGTACTGAGACAAAATCAACTAATAATTTACAAAGGTAAAACCATCAGACTTACATAAGACTTCTCAGAAGAATCCCTACAAGCCAGAAGGGACTGGGGCCCAATCTTCAACTTCCACAGACAAAATAACAGTCAGCCAAGGATTTTGTATCCCACAAAAAGTTTCATAAATGGAAAAATAAAGTCTTTCCCAGACAAGCAAATGTTGAGGGAATCCGTAACCATTAGAACAGCTATATAAGAAATATTCAAAGGAGTTCTAAATACTGAAGCAAAAAGTCAAAATACACCAGTAGAAAAAAACTGGAAACCTAAAGCTCACAGGCCTTATGGAACACCAACACAACAGAGAAAATAAATAAATAAATAAATAAATAAAGCAACTAGATAATAACCAATAAGATGAATGGAATAATACTTTACATATCGTTACTAATTCTGAACATAAATGGTCTCAATGCCCCATTAAAAAGGTACAGACTGGCAGGATGGCTTTAAAAAACCCACACAGTCCAAAATATATGCTACCTTCAAGAGACCCATTTAATTCACAAAGACTCCTATAGGCTCAAGGTAGAGGGGTGGGGGAAAAATATTCCATGCAAATCGAAACCAAAAATGAGCAGGAGTAGCCATTCTCCTATCAGCTAAAATAAAATTTAAATTAACAACAGTTAAAAAAAAGGCAAAGATGGTTATTATGTAATGATAAAAGGATCGATCCAACAAGAAGACTTAACAATTTGAAATACATATGCACTAACACCAGAGCCGGCAACTTTATAAAACAAATTCTACTAGACCTAAAATAAGATAGACAGCAATACAATAATAGTAGGAGACTTCAATACTTCACTGACAGCAATAAACATATCATCAAGGCAGAAAGTAAAAAAAGAAACATAGGAGTTAAACAGGACTCTAGAGCAAATGAAACTAACAGACATCTACAGAACCTTTCTTCCTTAAACTACAGAACATACACTTTTCTCATTAGCATATGGAACTTTCTCCAAGATAGACCATATGATAGGCCACAAATAAAGTATCAAAACATTTTTAAAAACCAAAATCATATCAGTCACCTTCTCAGACCACAATGGAATAAAACTAAAAATTTACCCCAAGAAAAACTCTTGAAACTACATAAAAACATGAAAGTTAAAAAATCTTGTGCCAACCCCCTAGGGTCCCCTCCAACTGTGGGAGCTTTCCTGTCCTCTCAATAAATCCTGCCTTCTCACTTTCAAAAAAATAAAAATCTTGCCATTGAATGATCTTGGTTCAACAGTGAAATTAAGATGTAAATTTAAAAAATCCTGGAAATGAATGACAACAATGAAACAATTTGTCAAAACCTCTGGGACACAGCCAAAGTTGGGCTCAGAGGAAAATTTATAGTGCTTACAGTCTATATTAATAAGACTGAATGATCACATATCGACAACCTAACATCACACCTTGAGGAACTAGGAAAACATGAGCAAGCCAGATCGAAAGCTAGCAGAAGAAAAAAAAAAAAAAAAAGCCAACACAAAAAAGAGCAGAACTAAATGAAATTGAAATTAAAAAAATACAGAGGTTCAATGAAATAAAAAGTTGGTTCCTCAAGAAGATAAAATTGATAGACCACTGGCTAATTTAATTAAGAAATGAAGAGAGAAGATTAAAATTAGCTCAATCAGAAATGAAAATGGAGACATTACAACTGATATGATGGAAATTCAAAAGATCATCTGAGACTATTATGAACACCTCTATGCAAACAAACTAGACAATCTAGAAAAAAATGGATAAATTCCTTGAAATATACAACCCCCCAACCTTGAATTAGGAAGAAATAGAAACTCTGAATAGACCAATAACAAGTAGTGAGATTGAAACAGTAATTAGAAGTCTCCCCTCTTATCAACAAGGGTACCTGAACGAAATATTTTTGTATGCCTAACCCCTAACTGTACCCCACAATAACATAATAAAATAAAATAAAAAAAATTAAAAAAAAAAAAAAAAAAAAAAAAGAAAATATAAAATATATATTACAATTTAAAACTAATCAATTTACCCAGGATGTATCTTAAACAACAGAAAGTTTTCAATAAGTTTGAAGTGCTATATAAACCCTATTCTGGTCTTATTCTCTTTACATCTATCTCCAAAGCAATCACTGTCTTAATTTATATTTCGACTTTTAAGTAAACAAAATTATTTTAAACTATATTCTTCAATTATTTACCTCTATTTTCAATAGTATCTTTAGATTCATACATTTTGTTGCAGTTTGCTGTAGTTATATTACTTTTACTGTTATATCGTGTCAAATTGCATTTACACATTTTGTGCGGAAAGAGAATTGAGATGCTGCCATACTGAGACTCATATGAACAAGCTATGAACATCCTTATTCATGTCTCCTGGTTCCTAGATACAAGAGTCTCTTAGGTTACCTATCAGGGAGTGAAATTCAATGCCATAGGAATGATTATCTGCAAATTTAGTAGGTATTATAAGATTGTTTCTATAGTGCTTGTAACTATACACTCTCCCATCTGCATTTTATGAGCATTTCCAGTATTACACATCCTCATCAATTCTTGACATTTAATTCTTCATACTTTTAATTTACACCAACTTATTTATATATTTTACTGTGATTCATCTCCTTATTATTTTATACTTATTTTTCTTAGTGATATGGACATTTACTAATGTTTTATGTATTTGTAGCTCATTCGTTTTTTACCACTAAGGAGATTTTCACTTATTACAATGATACATTTACAGTTTCAGTTGAAGAAAATGGTTCATATTTCCACTGAAAAAAAATCTGAAGAAAGAGGAAGTTCTTGGGAGCCTCTTTCAACTTTTGGAAAGTCATGAGGGTAATTTCTACATGTCTTTTGAGTGAAGTACTTCCAAATGCACTCCTGTTGCCACTTGTTGAACACTGCACCTCTCCTGAATACATTGTAATTCAATCTGCCTTGAATAATCTTGCCTTTACTCTGTTTAAAAATATACTACTGAAAAAACTTCTCCCAAGCTTATTCCACAAATGTGAAGAAAGCTCTTACATGAAATTTGATAACTTAAAACAAAATGACATAGCCCAAATGGATATGTTTAATAATGAATAAATACACATTGACACTGGATCTTGCATTTTGTTATGGGGACAAGTAATAAATATATTTATTAACATTTGCTCAAACTTTACTGTTTCTATCCATATATTCTATATTTTACATTTCTATGCCATTTCTATTATATTACCAAACCCTAGTTTTCAGCAGATTTTCTGATTCATCTTTTATTCTTTCTTGTTCTCCTAGTTGTCTTGCCAAGGGCAAGATAACAAGTCTGGACAATATATACAAGTTTTGATACTATATGAAAAATACTTTAATTATAACTTTTATAGAGATATTTTCCTAAGGGAAAACAGTGATAAATGATCTGTAGATTTTAAAATAGTATTTTTTTGTTTTTCTCATTTATCTCTTATAACAGAAATTACATGTTATGTAAAAGAATGATAATAACTCACATATTTAATCAGATTATGTTTTTTAGTCCTAGTTCATTAAAACTTAACTGTGTACTAAGTAAGATAAATGTTGAAATTTATATGTGTACTGAGGATGGGAAACCAAAGACCAAAAAATTTCCATGTGATTTAATGTGAAGTAAATACAAAATAGATATTCCAGTAGTGAAAAGTTTTTGAGAAAACCACACATTATAGCTGCTTAAAGTGATTAGGATTTTTTATGGTATTATTTTTTGATAATAGACATATAAGTACCCAACTTGAAAATAGAGTGTTATGTTTAGAGTCTTATTCAGGAACAGTTCTGTAAGGGATTTTTCTTATTTTGTATGTCACATTCTAGGTACTGAGTCTCTGTTCTCAGCCTCAGCAGATTCTCTTATTCTTTCAGTCTGGTTTTGTATTGTTCAGTGCTACTCTTTTTAACTTCACAACATAGGATTTGAATCATAATGCTTTTATTTAAGGGTTTTATTTTTTTCTATGGTTCGCACATTAGGTCCAGCATCTTCATGTGTCATATGTGCACTATCAACAAACTCTATGAATTGTAAATTGTGGCTACATTCCTTAAAAAGGAAGGACATGTTTCTCAGTTCTTTACTTTAGTGACAAAACAGATTGTGCAAATCATCCATAGTTGTGTTTGGAAAATAATAACTTAGATTTTAAAATTACCTAAAAGAATACCCCTCCATTCTTATCTTATTTTTTACTTTCTACATTAGACTTGCACATATCTCCTGGACTATTATAACCTAGAGATTTTCAGTTTGTTTTATGCCCACCTACATAAATCTTGCACCAAAGTAAAAGATGTTTTATAAATATAAACACATACATATTATTACAGGAATGGAGAACATATTTGCTATGGTTTGAGTGTGCTCCTTTGCAACTCATGTTGAAATGTAATCTCCAGTACAGCAATGTTGGGGTGGGGGGCTTAGTGTTTGTTAGAGCATCACCCTCATGAATAGGTTAATGCCATCTCCTGGGAGTGAATGACTTTCTTGCTTTTCCAGGAATGGATTAGTTCCTGTGAGAGCAGGTTGTTATAAATGAGCAAAGCTCTTGTATATCTCTCTTTGTACACATCTGCTTAACTTCCTGCTTCTCTGCCATATTGTGAGGCAACACAGGACTGCAATGAAAGCAGAACAAACACAAGCACCATGCTCTTGGATTTTCCAGTCACCAGAATTGTAAGCCAAATAAACCTCTTTTCTTTATAAATTACCCAGCATCAGGTATTCTGTTATGGCAACACTAAATGAACTAAGACAACATACATTGTGTACATTAGTACATTGAATACTTAAACAACTTATAAGTCTAACTTTATCATATCCCTAAAATGTAACTAGTAATAAAATTATTTTCTTGAATGTAGTATCTATAGACAAATTGCTGAATATTCTTGTTGTCAATATGAAGTTAAGATGCAATTTATAAAATAAATCCTGAAATTGCAGTTTTTAGTACAAAAAAGGTTAGAATAAATTTAGGATTAAGCAATTTTTATGTTGTCACATATAATGCAGCCCTGAAAAATACCACAAGTCAATATCAAAAATTTTCTATAGACTTAACATTTCATTTGAAAAATTTCATTTTTAGCTAGTTAAAAAAGAAAATACAAATTTCCAGATTCCAGGCCAGCACAGAGGAGTTTGGATGTTTCTAGTCCATTCTAACAAGTAAAAAGCTGGACAAATTTAAAAATTAGCAACTTTTCTTAGAGTCATCAGAAAAAAAATGAAGTCATAGGGCAAACTTCTGTATCCAAAATTTAAGAGACAGAAAGGTGAATACAAAAATCACAACTTAAAGACCAGAAAGAGAAACTTCCACATAAATCAGTTTGGGGGTAAAAAAATCTGCTCTGTAATTAGCAAGTTGCTGATGTATTAGTGTGACTAAATATGAGAGGTTGAAAACTCCAGACATGGGGAAGTCCTGCACTTTTGTTTTACTTCCAAAAGCACTAATCATCTTGTTATTTTATCAGGGGGAGGGAAGAACAAACCACTTTGAAATATGTCATTACATTTTGTTTCTCTTAACAAGTCTTCTCCTCAAGAAAAATAATTTTATCAGAGCCTAACCTGCTGAGGTTTTATCAGAGACTGACTTAGGGCAAAGGGAACAGCCAACTCAAGCCCACTCTATTCATCCTATTAGGAGCTACCTGATTGTGTGAGGAGACTGATCTGAACTAGTGATGCTAGTCCGGTGTCACAGGCTCAACAAAAGACTGAGACCTAATTGTATAACTATAGAATATTTCCCCATTCCCCACACCTGACCATTACATTGCTAAAGCTCTATTACCAGTTTCTCTTTCCTAGTACATCATGTTTACTTTTGAAGAAAAAATTACAAACCATACTAAAGGCAAAAACACAGTTTGAAGCGACTAAATGAAACATCACAACTAGAGTCAAATAAGACAGAATATTGGAATTATCAAACCAGGAATTTTTAAAATTGTTACTGATATTCTAAAGGCTTTAATGGAAAAAGTAGACTTGCAAGAATAGATACAGAGTGCAATTAGAGAGACAGAATATCTAAACAAGAATGCAAAATAAATGCTAACAATAAAAAAAATCATAACAGAAATGAAGAATGTTCCTTAGAACATTAGATGAATTCCTCAGAAGACTAAATATAGATGGGGAAAGAATCCCTAAGCTTGACGATACAAAAATAAAAACTTTCAAAATAAAAAGGCAAACAGAAAGAGACAAAAAGAAGAAGAAGAAGAAGAAGAGAGCATTGGGCAAACTACAAAAGGTTTAACATACATATAGTGGGAATATCAGAAGAGACAAAGAAAAAGAGAAATATTCAAAGCAATAATGACTGAGAATTTCTCACAAATTCATGTCAGATACCAAATCACAGACTCAGGAAGCTCAGAGAACAGGCAGAGAAAAATGCAAAATCAAACAAACAAAAAACCTACAACACTTAGGCATACCCATAGAGGAGCAAAGTTAAGATATATCTAACTTCTCTTCAAGAATCATGCTATCAAGAAGAAAGTAGAGTAAAATATTTAAAGTCTTGAGAGAATACAATTAGAGAGATAGAAATTCTTAGAAAGTATAAAAAAGACATGCTAGAGATTAAAAAAAAAATCACTAACAGAAATGAAGAATGCCTTGGATAGGTTCCTTAGGAGACTGAATACAGACTCCTGATAATTTTGTTATTATAAGGAACTCACTCTACCCATAAAACCAAACAAGGGTTATTTGAAAGTCAACTTATATTAAATTTCCATTGCAAATTTTAGGGCATTGACTAATTAAAGTAAAAAGTAAAATAATAGGCTGGGCGCGGTAGCTCAAGCCTATAATCCCGGCATTTTGGGAGACCGAGGCAAGAGGATTGCCTGAGTCTGTGGGTTCGAGACCAGCCTGGGCAGCATGGTGAGATCTCATCTCTACAATGAAAAAAAAAAAATAGCAGGTCATGGTAGCACGCGCCTGTAGTTCCGGCTACTTCAAAGGCTGAAGCGGAGGGGTCGCTGGAGCCCAGCAGGTTGACGCTGGGGTGGCTGTGAGTATGCCACTGCACTCCAGCCTGGGCGATGGAGACTCCAACTCAAAAAAAAAAAGTAATATAATATATGCACTAATAAATGGAATCATAAAAATGTTCACTTTAAATGATAAATGGCAGAAAAATTGTGAAAGATAAAAATGAAAACAAAGAAAAAGGGCAATAAGTAGAAAATGTAACATATATGATAGATATTAACCTAACTATATCAATAATTGCTTTAAACATTATTGGTTTAAAATACCAATGATGACACAGAAGTTGTCAAAGTAGATCAAAAAGCAAGAACCAACTATATGTTGTTTACAATAAACAACTTTAAATATAAAGACATATGAGTTACAAATGAGGGATGTAAAAAGTATATGGCTTTCTTTTAATTTCAGACAGATCATACTTCAGAGAGAGGATATTGTCAAGGACAAAAATGGGGTATTATATAATGATAAAGTGGTCAATAAACCAAGAAAATATAACTATCCATAACATGTATGCACCTAACAACAGAGCATCATCAAAATGTATTAGACAAAACCTGGTAGAACTGTTAAGAGACATGTTAATCCATGAAGTTTATAACTTCATCTAAACTTGGTAAAGAGTATCTACCAAAAACCTATAGCTATAGCAAGGTTACAGAATACAAAGTAAATATACAAAAGGCAATCACTTTTCTTTATAACAGTAATGGAAAAGGTGAAATTTGGGATTAAAAGCACATTACAACACTCGGGTATATAGTATAAGTTAAAAGAATCAAAAATTGAAACAGGTAGTGATCATTAACCATGGTTGGCCAAAGTCACCCAGTGAACTTTTGGAAAATCTCCAGACCCACTGAATGTAAATGTCTGTAGGCAGGATTCCAGCTAATTTCCCCTAGGTGATTGTGAAGCACATACTAGGGTTCCGAAGGAGTTGGCTAACTTTGCTAGTAAGGTGTAGCCCGTGAACCACAAGTGTCAGCATCACCTAGAAGCTCATAGATACATTAGATCTCAGGCATCTCTGCAGACCTACTATTTTAATCCATTTGTGATGCTACTGACTGTGTAATATATAAACAAGATAAATATATTTATCATAGTTTGAAGCCTGGGAAGTCCAAGATCAAGGTACTAGAAAGCACAACATCAGGTAAAGGCTACTTTTTGCTTCAAGATAACACCTTAAACACAGTGTCCTCACGTGACAGGGAGCAGAAGGGCAAAATAGACTTAAGCTAGTTTCCTCCAGCCTTTTCACAAAGAAATAACCCATTCATAAAGGTAGAGCAAAAATGACATAATCACTTTCCAAATGGTCCCACCTCTTAGTACCACCACAAGGGAGATTGACTTTCAACATGAATTTTGGAGGGGACACATTTAAACCACAGCGCCTACTAAATGTTATTCTGTATTTTGCAAGATCCCTAAGTGATTCCTAATGCACTTTAAAGTTTGCGAAGCACAAGGATAAAAAACAGAATTGATAAACCTAAATAAAATGTTCTTATTTTATCCTGATGGCAATGGAATACAATAAACAATTTTAGTACATTTTAAAAATAAATGAAATACAATTTTAAAAAATTTTTAAAGATGTGGGGTACTAGTCAGGATTGGGTGCATGGGTAGTCTAGGTACAAGTTATGGAAAGTTTTTAAAAACAAATTATTGTTTACATTAGCACCCCTCAAAATAAAATACTTACATATAAATGTAACAAATTATGTACAATATCTATATAAGAAAAACTACAAAACTCTGATGAAAGAAATAAAAGAACTAAATAAATGAAGAGATATTCCATGTTCATGTGTAGTAAGCCTCAATATTGTTAGCATGCTAGTTCTTCCCAACTTGATTTACAGATTAAATGCAATCCCACTTATAATCCCAGTAAGTTATTTTGTGAACATTGACAACCTAATTCTAAAGATTCTATGGAGAAGCCATAGACCCAGAATAACCAAATAAACATTGAATAAATAATAAAGTAAGAGGGCTCATCCTACTTGACTTCCAGACTTACTGTAAAGCTATGGTAATCAAGACAAGATAGTGCTGGTGAAAAAATAGACAAATAGATTAATAGAACAGAAATAGGCCAGCAAATGATGCATGTAATTATAGCCAATTGATCTTTGACAAAGGAGCAAAGGCAACTCTAAAACACCTAGAAAATAATGTGAGAAAAAAACCTAGGTGACATTTGGCATGATGATGACTTTTTAGATATGACACCAAAGGCACAACACAAAAAAGAATTGGCAAGCCTAACTTTATCAAAATTAACAATTTCTGCTCTGTGAAATACAATATCGCCGGGCTCGGTGGCTCAGCCTGTAATCCCTCACCTGGGGAGGCTGAGGTGAGTAGATTGTCTGAGCCCGCGGGTTCGAGACCCGCCTGGGCAACTTGGCGAGACCTCATCTCTACAATAAATAAAAAAAAATCAGCTGGGCGTGGTAGCACATGCCTGTAATTCCGGCTACTCGGAAGGCTGAGGCGGAAGGATCGCCGGAGCCCAGCGGGTCGAGGCTGCGGTGGCCGGGAGCGGCCACTGCACTCCAGTCTGGGCGACAGTGAGACTCCAACTCAAA
>CAUYQG010065471.1:0-35423 GCA_963574415.1 Tarsius wallacei | reverse complement strand
TTGCCTATGTGGTGTCCCTGTTAAATTAAAATTTTTTCAAACAAAAAAAACTCCTTTCCTTTTTTTTTTTTTTTTTTTTTTTTTTTTTTTGGTCCCTCTTGTCACACTTCATCTTCATACTCTATACTTCTGCTTCCTTCTACTGTTGACTTTACATATTCGCCTAATGCGGATCCTGCTCCCCGAGACCCTCCCACACCGAGCTATCCAAATGGCAGATTCTATCATCAGCCTTACCCTTTGCTCTGGACGTTTGGGTACAGTCAATTTTCGCCTTTTGGGCTCTTGTCACTACCTTCAAGTTCCAGGTTGCGTCGTCCTTCCTTTGAGTCACCTGATCCATCATTTGGAGCTTCTCCTGGATTCCATGCCTAGGTGAGGCTGTCCCTGGACCAAGTAATAATTTGTCAGTAGTTTAAATTGGGGTCCCCAGTGAACCTTTTACTCCAATCAGTGATTTCTCTTCACATACTGCAAGCCCCCATACTTTCAAGAGATCTCTGTATTCTTGTGCCTATTTTTTTTCCCTGCTATTTCTCTATAATTATATCTTTTTTTGTATGTGCCTTTCTTTCTCCCCCGAATCACCATCTGCTGTCCCTAAAGGTACCGCCTGTTGAAATCAACCAAATTTTGGGGAAATCCCAGAGCGGTAGGGCTTATTTCCTGATTTTGTTTGTGTGACCCTTGCACAGCAAGAGGTCCACATTTGTAGAAGGGCTATGGCCGTGCAGTCTTGTTTAGGGGCCTTAGAAAGCATCTCTCCAGGGTCCCCCAGGGCCTGTGTGTAGTATGGGAGAGATCCAAAGGTGCTTAGGTGCCTCTAAGGGGAAAAGTGCAAGGTATCAAAGAATTGGGCAAAGACTCTGCCAAAAAGTGTGAGTCAGTTTCATTGTGTACAGAAGAGAACACAGTTTTCACTGGCTGTGGACTTTAGAAGCTGAATCCACAGGATGACCCTAGCCCAGTGGAACAATGATGTTTCCACACGACTGCAAGAACACAGTATGTGGCCACGCCTCCTGCAGGCGGGTGGAGGGGAACTCTTTCGGATACCCAGGGGTCACTTCCGGAGGAAGCAGGTAGAGCTATGTGCTTGAGAGGCGCCGGAAGCAGGAAGAGAGCAGGACCTAGGCCTGGAGGGAAGTTCAAACGCGGAAGCAACTGAGCATTTATCCAAAGGAAACTAGGGCAAATATAAGAGTGTAAAACTTGCCTTTAATTGGCAAGTTTAATTTTTTTTTCTGCATAACAAAAGGAGGGTTTCAGAGAAGATGAGAACCCTTATAGAAAAAAATGAGAATGTGGTATGTATACTTTCAGCACTACTATATGGTGTCGTTTTTTTTTTCTCTCTTTAAATTTTGAAACATCTTTTTAGGTGTTTTGATTTTTAAAATAACGGTGATTAATTAAATGTAAAATAATGTGACTCTTAAAAATACCTCTGTTGGGCTAGGGGGAGGGAGGAATGGGGAATTGGGAAATTATTGTTTAATGGGTACAAAGTTTCAGTTTTATAAGAAAGGAGATTTTGAGATGGATGGTGGTGATGGTTGTAAAATATTATGAATGTATGTAATACCATAGAACTGTACACTTAAAAATGAGATGAATTTTACATCACGTGTATTTTATAATTAAAAAACTGGAAAAACAATTTTAAGCACACCATCTGTCACATTTAAAATAAAGAGATTCCTTACAAGAAAACTTGTAAAAAAATTTCATTTAAATACAATATGAAAAAAAGAGAAATCTGGATGAGTCAGTCATCTACTACTCCTTTCTGTAGCTTCACAGAAAGTTTTAAGAAAGTCAGAGTTGCCTTAATAGAACTGAAAGTCTGACACCAGCCCTGGACTCTCGAGGCTTCCACTTTCTAACAAAGCCATTTCTCTGACCCAAGAGTGTTTATTATTGCATAGTTGCATAGACATCCTCTATCTCTGATCCTGTAATGTGTAGAGCGTTATGGGAGTGGGCATCTCAGTACTGGGATGCCATTTATGCCTGCCCTAAACTTGAGATAATAAGAATTTGGATGATTGCATAGCCTCTCCTTGTCTACTATGAAATTTCCTTCCAGTAACTTTTAATTTCTATCTGCACCATGTGGTACTCTATGCATAGCATAATAATACATTCTTAAACTATCCTTTCTCAGATTATTAAAATTTTGTTATGGAAAATATGGTTTCTTTCATTTGTTTTTCATTCAAGAAATCCTTCATTTGTGCATGGGCATTACTATCTAGCCTAGAAAAGACACATTATATAAGTAATTAAAATAGCGTATGTGAGATCTTCCAAAAGAGCCAGTGCTGGGTACTATAGAAACCTACAGTGAGACCAAGTTGACTAATTTAGAGGTCAGAGTATGCCTTTTTGAGGTAAATATTTATGCCAACACCAGTGATAAAAGGAGATAACCAAATATTTAGGGGGAGTAGTGAATGGTAAGAATAATATAGCATTTGGCCAGGCTTGGTGGTTCAGCCTGTAATCCCAGAACTTTGGGAGGCTGAGGTGAGTGGACTGCCTGAGTCCGTGGGTTCGAGACCAGCCAGGGCAACTTGGCAAGACCTTGTCTCTACAATAAATAAAAAAATAAGCCGGGCGTGGTAGCATGCGCCTGTAGTTCTGGCTACTTGGAAGGCTGAGGCGGAAGGATCGCTGGAGCCCAGCAGGTCGATGCTGGGATGGCCGTGAGCATGCCACTGCACTCCAGCCTGGGCGACAGAATGAGACTCCAACTCAAAAAAAAAAAAGAATAATATAGCATTCGAAGAGAACAGCACATACCAGGGGCCAAAGGGGAGGAAAGGAAATGGGAAGAAATGAAAGTTCAGAGCGGTTGGCTGAAATTTTGAGTGGAAAGAGACATAGTTGGAAGGTGACATAGTTGGAAAGTAAGGCAAGAGTTGGACTGGAGAGAGCTTTAACATCACATTAAGAACCATGATTGTTGCTGAAAGGGCAATAGGAGGTCATGGACAAGATTTAAACATGAAAATGAAATAAACAGATTTTAGTGTAGACAGGAGAAGGTAGAGTCAATAGAACTTGTCAGTATACTAACAGATGACCGGTTTTTGCTTGGCACCTGGGTAGTGGGGACTGTTCATCTCAAGTTAAATAAAATCCAAATTCCTCCCAAGGGCCTGTGGGGCCCTACATGATCTGGCCCTTATCTGCTTTCTCATTTTGTACCACCTTTTTTCTTCATCATCGCCCAGCAACACTGGTCTTTCCTCTCAGCCTTGGTTCCTTTGCACTTTTGAGTCCCTTTGCCTGGACCATCCAATCCAAAGTGACCTCTGCCCCAACATGCAAGTCACCATTATAATCCTATACTTTATTTTCTTTTATTCTGTCATTAGTACCTGAAATTATCCTGTTTATGTGCTTTCTAGCTTATATTCTTTCTCTGCCCCAATCGGATGTAAACTCTATGAACTTTTTTTTTTCTTTTTTGCTTGCTTTCCCACCTTTAAAAAATCTGCCTTCAAAATGGATATATACAGAGTTCATTCTCATTGCATATTTGTTGAATAAATGTTTGAAGACCAGGTTCTTGATGAAGAAGATGAATTCAACTTCAGACATACTGAGATTATGGTGTCAATGGAAGACTTGCAAATAAAGATGCCCAGTATGCAGCTGGCTAAGTGTTTCTTGAAGACAAATCTGAGTTGGAGATGTAGATTTGGGAGCCATCTATGTAGAGGTAGTAACTGAAGAACTGAAGTTGTGAGAGTGATTGACATAGCTCAGGGAATGTGAGTTGAATAACTTGAGTAGAATTGTGTAAACTAAACTAAGGAGGCCCATTGAGAACACACACAGCATGATGAGAGGTCATTGACTTGAAAGTAGAGTCAGGGGGAGAGCAGCTTGTCTCTCCTCCCTGTCCAGGAAGGCTACTTATCTTTGGGGAAAAGGCACAAAATGGAATTATTTTTATGAAATGCCTTGAAAGGAGACCAGCCTTATAATTTTGGACACTGGAATCATGCTAAGGGTAAATTAAACCAGGGAAAAGGAGCTTCAAGCTCCACTGGCTTGGGCCACCTCCTGTTGCTCTCTTCCCCTTTACAGCTAGAGTTGTCTACAAATTTATTACCTCTCATTTATTATTCTTCCCTTTGCTACTGGCTCCTGCCTCCCAGTGTCCCAGTGGTACCTTGTGACCAAACCCAAGGTCTTTTCTGAATTTATCTTAATCGCCTCAGTATAGTCAGCCATTCCCTCTTGGCTTACTGTCATGTTCTCTCTTGGTGCTCCTCCCCTCTCACTGGTCTCTCTTCCCCTTAGTCTGACTCGCTGGATTCCTCTTCTATTGGGATTTCTGAGAACAGGGCTAGGTCCTGGGTTCTTCTCTTTTCTCTCACAGATTTGAATGCCTTCAATTTACTGATGGTTCCTATACTTACATCTCTGGAACAGATTTTTCATTGAGTGCCAGAATGGCATATAGGGAAAAATAACTTTCTGATTTCTCAGTGCTCCTATAAAAAGCCCTAGCCTCCTGAGACACAGGAATGTACATGATATATAAAATAGGAAATGTTTGCTTTCACTTCCCTTAGAAATATCTTACTCTTCATATACCATGAGAATTAGATTTATAGCTATTTTTCTAGTTAGTTGCACTGATCCAAAAGGATAATACAGCTTCTCTTCTCTCCCGGGATGGCCAAAGTACCAGGAAAACTGGAGGTTTCTTTCCCTAGGTATTTACATATCAAAAGGCATAAAGTCCAGAACTTGGAGACATTTTTAAGTTGTAAAGGCTAGAGACACTAGGAGTTTCTTTGGAAAAGAAACTTTGGAAAGGCTCATTTAAATTAGAAAAGGTTGGAGTGAGGACCCAGGATCTTTTCCCACTTTAACAGCAGCAAAGTTTTTTCATCTCCTTTCAGGAGAGGAGGAGGATGGCTGTATCTCACTTGTATATAAATAGAAAATCCATCATTCTTCACCCCTTGTCTATGGGATGTAATCTGTCATCTAAATAGAAAGATTCTATCAGCTCTCTAAGTGTTGCCTGTGGGTTTGGATATGGGAGACAGATGTTGCAGTGTTACTCTAGCTGTTGAGCTGGTTATGACTGTCAATAAAGGATCTTCCCCCCTGACTTGGGTACCTTGCATTTCTGCAGTATTCATACATATAAAGAACAAACCCAGACAAGTGGGGTAACATCTCAGACCTTTCACAGTTTTTGGCAAAACACATCTATAGATGGCTAGCAGAAGCCTCTAAACGAACAGGTAAAAAACTGAACACTAAAACTCCCTCCGCCCCAGGCCAGGTGGGTGGCTCACAGCTCACAACAGTAATTCCAGCACTTGGGGAGGCCAAGACAGTGGCATTGCTTGAGCTCAGGAATTCCAGGCCAGCCTAAGCAACATAGTGAGACCGTATCTTTACAAAAATGAAAAATAAATAAAATAAATTTTAAAAACTAGCCAGGCATGGTGGTGCATGTCTGAAGTCTCAGCTACTTGGGAGGTTGAGGCAGAAGGATCTCCTGAGCCCAGGAGGTCAAGGCTGCAGTGAGCCATAATCCTGCTACTGCATCCCAGCCTAGGCAACAGAGTAAGACATCACTTAAAAAAAAAAAAGTTCCCTTAAACATATTTAAAGCCAGGCTCGGTGGCTCAGCCTGTAATCCCAGCACTTTGGGAGGCCAAGGCAAGTGGATTGCCTGAACCTGCGGGTTCGAGACCTATCCTGGCAACTTGGCAAAACCTCATCTCTACAATAAATCAAAAATTAGCTGGGTGTGGTAGCGCACACCTGTAGTTCCGGCTACTTGGAAGGCTGAGGCGGAAGGGTTGCCAGAGCCCAGTAGGTTGAGGCTGCGGTGGCCAGGAGAGTGCCACTGCACTCCAGTCTGGGCAACAGAGTGAGACTCCAACTCAAAAAAACAACACATTTGCATCGACCCTCAGCAACAAGCATTACCGTTTACTCAATCATTCAAGCTAGAAATGGAAGAGTAACCCTTGATTTCTCTCTCCCTCTCTCATCCCAAACTTAAAATTTATCAAGTAATGTAAATTTTACCTCCAAAACTGATCTTGAATCCCCCCTCTTCTCTGCATTCCCACTGCCAAATTGGAATCCAGGCCACCCATAACTCCTGGCATCTGCCCCCCAGTAGTTGCCTTGCCTCCATTCTTGCCCGTCTCCAATTCATTCTTTTCACAGAAGCAAAATTGGTCTTGGCTCCTGTCACTTCACTGATTAAACCTCTTCAATAATTTCCCAGTGCATCTGGAATAAAATTCAACCACCCACACCTTGACCTACAAGGCCTTCATGAGCTGTCTCCAGCCTCCAACCTCCTCTTGTACACTCATCTTACCTCTTTGGAGGCTTTTTTTCTGACGTCTCTTTTTTGGAGTTGACCAGATGCTTCTTTTTCTTTTTTTTCCTAAAAGGAAAGAAAAAAAGATAATATATTATAGTTTTTTAAAATTATTTTTATTTTAAAGATGGGGGTACAGTTTGGGATTAGGTATACAAGTAGTCATTGTACAGGTAAAGTTTGGGCCTCCCTTTGGTCCCTATTCGCCTGGTTTGAGATCAGGTACCCTTATTGATGTTATGTGCCACCCTCCTCTGGCATTTTCCTGCTACTGCCAATCCCTTTCTTATATGGTAAATATTCAAGGTCCACTTATGAGTGGGAACATGTGGTACTCAGTTCTTTGTTTCTGTGATAAATCACTGAGTATTATAGACTCTCATATTTTATAGTTATGGACATAAATCTGCCAACTGGTCAGAAGGTCATTGGTGATCTTAAGTGATGCTACTTTATGGTGTAATAGGGGAAGAAGAAGCTTTAAAGTGACAAAGGAGAGAGAAGTAAATAAATGTGGACAGGGGATTTAGGTAGCTCATTTCTAGAAGTTTGGTTGTGAAATGAAGAAGAGAGTATGGAGGCAGTTGAAGTGAGGTGAAAATCAAGAGAAAGTGTTTCCTTTTGAGCTGTGATAGGCTTAAGCATTGGCTGAATGGAGATCCTTGTGTGAGAGAGAGACACTGCTATATTGAGTATGCGAGAATGAAGGGATCATGGAAACTATAGGGTGAGGTGGAAGGATTGCCTTAGAGAGAAGGAGGGAGCTGGACAGGAGAGAGACAGGTGCAGTTAGGGCTTGCAGGGCTGACAGCAGGAAGTGAGGGGATTCTCATTTAATACCTTTCTATGAAGCAGGAGGCAAAGTCATCTGTTAAACAAAAAGGAGGAGGCAAGTGGGTCAGGGATTTGAAAAATAGAGCTCAAAGTTTGAAAGAATCATTGCAGGAAGTGGAATTGTCACACAGTGTGGAGAGATGTTTTGTGCTGGCATCATGGAAACACAGCGAGTACACTCTGCCTTGCTGTGTGACTCTTTCCAGTACTGCCTGCTTTCAGATGCGGTATGCAGAGAGCAGATAAGTAGGTTCTCCCAAGACTTGCCAGAGAGTTCCAGGAAAAGGCAAGTGGAAAGGCAGGTTTAAAATAATGGCAATAGATTACTGAAATGATGACTTGTGGACTCTAAGCTTATAGAAAGGGTTGTGAAGAAAAGCAGATGGGGGATTAGAAGAGGGAAAGGCTGGTGGACAGTGATCCAAACAAGGCTGGAGGACAGCTGCAAAGGAAATAAATGATAAGAACACAGAAAGGGATTTTTTAATTTTTTTATTTTTTTGAGTCAGAGTCTCACTCTGTCACCCAGGCTGGAGTGCACTGGTATGCTCACGGCCACCCCAGCAGCAACCTGCTGGGCTCAAGCAATCCTTCCGCCTCAGCCTTCCAAGTAGCTGGAACCACAGACATGTACCACCATGCCCAGCTTATTTTTGATTTATTATAGAGATGAGGTCTTGCCATGTTACTCAGTCTGGTCTTGAACCCTGAGCTCAGGTAATCCTCTCTCCTCTGCCTCCCAAAGTGCTGGAATTACAGATGTGAGTCACTGTGCCCAGGCTTATTTTTATTTTTTTAGGATTGGGCTGAGAAGGAGCGATCAGAAGTTGAACGATAGTCCAGAAGGAGAAAACTTCAAGGATAGGTGTCAAAAAGGGAATTCTTAAGTTAACTATTGGGAAATTGACCAGGTTTGAATGATGATAATGTCTGTGGATTGCCTTTGGGGATGGGAAACCAAGAATTGGTGGAGGAAAAAGTCACTGGAAATGAGAAGATGGATTTGAGAGGCTAGCATCTTGGATGGGTTGCCTGTTATCTATGTGTACCTTGAAGGCATCCAGGGTGATGGTGGGACTTGAGGTGACAGAAAAACAGCCTCTGAGGTTTGCTGGGAAGTGATGTGGAAATCAATGAGTGATAGTGGTGATGATAAGGAGTGAGTGTTTTAACTGAATGGTTAAGCCTCATAAGAGATGATATTGAGCAAGGGACTGAATAGGGGCAGCGAGTAGCAAGGGATGGACATCCAACCTGCCTCCCATCATAAGGGGTGGGTGATGGATGGCAGAGAATTCCCAATCATGTCTTAAGAGGGAGTGATGTCCTCTCTGGAGAACCAACGTTCAGTTAAAGAGGAAGGTGCAATTAATTCTCTAAAAAGTTGTGGATAGAGGAGACCCATGGTTTCAGAACAGGCAATTGCAATGGATGCATATTTCAGTGTCCTTAAATGCCTTCCAATTTTCCTATAATTTTCATAAAGACCTTTAAGAAAGGTGCAGTGAATGGAAACTGAAGAAATAAACTGCTGGACATCATGGCTGTAGTTGCACAGCGGGTACTTGTGACAAGATATGATCGGGAAGACAGAAAGCAATTCAGCAACTGAATTCACCCTTCTGACATCTATAGGAGAAAGGCCATCCTTACCTTTCGTGTTTGGAGGTATGCTGGGTACCTCCTGGGGCTCTTCTGGGTCGCTTGATTCTGTAGAATCATCTCTCATCACTAACAAAAAAATATAATTTACTTCAGAGCTCAGAACAGGCTAAAGAGAAAGTGCTGAGAGACA
This sequence comes from Tarsius wallacei, assembly GCA_963574415.1. Lineage (NCBI taxonomy): Eukaryota > Metazoa > Chordata > Mammalia > Primates > Tarsiidae > Tarsius > Tarsius wallacei. The sequence continues at coordinate 26,415 of CAUYQG010065471.1, read as the reverse complement.
TCCATAGGAGAATGAGAAAGTGGAAAGCACATGTGGCCCTGGGCTGTGAAACTGCCAGTCCTAAGGGTTTCTTGGCTCTGCCTTGATTTTTAACTTGCGGTTATTGTTACCTATGTGACTGTCACAGTGGACCAGGGGACAGCTGCCCCACAGCAGAGACTCAGTCTGAGCCATTTGGAGAAATTCTTTTACCAGGTGGAAGAGAAGTACCAGGGCTCCCAACAGCCCTTGCTCAGGGAATGGAGCCGAGAGCAGTAGGAAGTGGTGACATTGAATTCTGAAGGCCACAATGAAGGGGGATGTCTTTGCTGTATGAAAAATACATGTTAAAAAAAAAGAAAAGAAAAATACGTGTTATTGCTTAGATGCCTATGTATGGGTATTCTTTAACTGCTCTATCTGTGGTTATTTTTCTTTGAGAAGTTGTGGAGAAAGGTATATGCTTTGCATGTGTCTGCATATACGGACTGTATGAAGAAAGCAGGGGCTAGCTTGTGCTTGCTAACACCTGTTAATGCAAATATATAGGAAGTTTTAGTTTTTGCTACACTTGCAACCATAACCAAGGCCTATCTCATATAATGTCATCACCTTGTTTACACAATGCTATGAGATCCATCTTAAATTCTGGCCTACTTACGAACAGGTAACTTAGTGGCAAGCAGTCATTAGATCTTTGAAATAGTTTATTACTTTTTCAATTATTTTAATAATATTAACTCTTAAAATCCAAGAGATATAGAAATGACCAGGGTTGAAAGTTCCCCACAGTCAGGGTGGGGCCAAGAAGGGGGACCATCCACATCTGCTGCACCAATTCATAGTTAGGGCCACACAGGGTTTTGTTCATTTGCTTTGCATTTTGACAGAGCCATTTTGAGTGTTACCTTATTGAAGTGGCCTCAGTAGAGTGTATCAGTCTAACAGTTCATCCTGACTCAGTCTCCTGTTCTTTTCCCCTGGGGTTCCTGCCACAGCTCTTGCAGCAGATGAATGTTCCCCCTTTGTAGACACCTATGGCATTTGGATTTCAAGCCTAGCAGATGCTGGTGGGGCTTCTGCCCCTATCATCAGTGGCCCTCTCCAATGGGATTGGTGTGGCTCTGTTCCACTCCAGACTTTTCTCCATTCGCAAGGACTCTGTATCCATTCTGAGCACGGGTCTCCTGCCTGTCCAAACACCCACGTGCTGGGTCAGCAGCCAGAAGCTGGGCTTAGATGGCATTTGAGAACAGGGAGAAAAGCCCCATTTCAAGAAGATCCAAATGGTTTTTCCTCTTGGTAGACATGAATACAAAGGTGAGCTGAAGTCGCCCAAATTGAGATTACCTGGCGTAGGTCGTGAGGGAGTGTGGGGCATCTCTTGAAGTTCTGCTTTATCCTTTTTTTGGAGGGTCAGGTTGTCACTGAACACTGAACAAAGGAAGAAAAAGAGTTACAGATCCCAGGACTAGCAAGCAGGAACCATAGTGAGGCAGAACAGGAACAATCTATTCCAACTAGTAAAAAAATAAGGGGGTAACCAAGCACCAATGCCTGGCAAGGGTGGGATACAGTGGGAAAGTGGACAATCATTTACTTTCCACTAGCCACTTGTTAAAAATAACAGTACTTATTGTTTTCTTTTGAAAATCTGTGGAATCTTCCATTGTTGTTAGTTTCCTGATTATGTTAACCTTTTTTGGAGGGTAGGTATTAGAGGAATGGGGAAAACATTATTTAGATTAAACAGGACCTCTATTATCAGTACAGGAGAGTTCAGAATCCACAATATCATTTTAAACAATGCCCAATAATATACCACTCATATTTCATGTAATCAAACTTCATTATAATGATGATTTGAGGAGAATAAGTGACACAATTTTGGAAGCTAAGTATTGGGTCCAGCATACCTTTAAATATTTCATCATCTTTTCCAACAATTTTTATAACATTGCTCTTAGAATCCAAACCATATAAAGATGGAGAAGGTTGAAACTCAAAGGTCCTCATCATCGGGTGGAGGCAAGAAATCTGGTAAGGTCACCAACACGGGTGTCGCACAAGTTACTTATCAATTCAGAGCAGTGTTTTGATTGTTGGTTTATTTTGCATTGCTGAGTCTGTGGATCAGCCCCCTATGTTTCTTTCTCTTTGTCATGCCCAGTTATTTTTCCCAGGATGTTCCTGCCTCAGCCTCTTGGTCAGCAAGTATGTGTTCTCCCTTGACAGTCACCTTGAGCTAAGCTACGTCAGCCCCAATCAGTGTTGCCTTGCACAGTGCCAGGGAGAGGGCTGAGCATTTCTTGTGATTCTTCTCTCTCATTTATTCTGGATGTTAAGTTGTCACTGGTCACTGAATGGAGGAACAAAGACCATTACAGCTTACAGGGACTGGGTGTTAGGGAGGAGAATGAATGGGTGAAAATGTCCAGAGCAGATGGAGCAGCATAGCCCAAGGGCAGAGGGTTGGGATGTTCCAGGAGTGTTCTGGGCTCTAGGCCTCACCCAGGCCTTGGCAGTGCTTGTGAGACTTATAGAAAAGGGCTGTGTACAGGAGTTCAAGACCAATCTATGCCACATAGTGAGACCTCATCTTTACAAAAAATAAAAAAGTAGCTGGGCATGATGGCATGCACCTATAGTTCCGACTCCTCAGAAGGCCGTGATGGAAGTATTGCCTGAACCCAGGAGGTCAAGGCTGCGGTGAGCCATAATTGTGCCACTGCACTCCAGCCTGGGAAACAGTGAGACCCCAATTGGAGAAACAAAAGAAAAGAAAGAAAAAAGAGGAGGGCTGTTTATGGGTAGGTGGGCCCAGGGGAAGAACCAGATCAATATAAGACAAAACCCTGGGGCTGTAGGCAACATGGAACAAGCAATCTTGACTGGAATACGCACGTGTTGGGGTCTGTTTCTCACCTGGAGTGCTCCTTTCTTCTTGGACAGGTCCAGGAGGAGGCAAGGCAGGGTCAGAAGGGCTGAGTGGTTCTTCCAGGATCTCATTACTTTGCTGCGAGGATGCTCCATGCTCACTGATTCTGGGCACACAGTGTAGATAGCTTGGAGGAAGGGGTTGTGGTGGGAGCAGTGGTAGCAGAGTCTGGAGGGAGCTCCCTTCTGCTGGGCCAGCTGGAGCTTCAAATAGGATTGGTGTGGCTCTGTTCCACTCTCCATAGGAAGCACCAACTAGAATTGGTGAAGGAGAACTCATGAGCACCCTGGAGACTTATCATTATTTGGTGAAGGGAATTTCTTAATATATGCCTACCAACAGGATGAGGACTTGGAGTTATTCCTTCTCCCTCAGGTGCATGGAACCGGTTCGCTGTCATCATCCATTTGTAGCCCGTTTCTGTTTTATTTATTTGATTCAGGCATTCATTGCTACAATAACTGCATCTAACCCCACTCTTATACCAAAGTGACTTCATACTTAAAGTTGAGTTTGAGTTTGTACCCAGGGATTTAATTATCTTTAATTGTGACTTCATAGAATTTAGTCAATTATGTATATGGAAGAAGTTTAATAGAGTCTCTGTTTTAAAAAATATACATATTCCTCCCCAAAACAAACAAGATAAAAAAACTGACTTCAAGTTGGGCTCGGTGGCTCAGCCTGTAATCCTGCGCTTTGGGAGGCTGAGGTGAGTGGATTGCCTGAGCCCGCGGGTTCAAGACCCGCCTGGGCAACTTAGTGAGACCTCATCTCTACAATAAATCAAAAAAAAAAAAAATAAGCCGGGCATGGTAGTGCGTGCCTGTAGTTCCGGCTACTCGGAAGGCTGAGGCGGAAGGATCGCTGGAGCCCAGCGGATCGAGGCTGCGGTGGCCGGGAGCGGCCACTGCACTCCAGTCTGGGCGACAGAGTGAGACTCCAACTCAAAAAAAAAGATTGACTTCAGCAGGGTGTGTTAGGACCTTTATAATCTGATTTCTGCTTATTTCTGCAGATCCAGCTTCCATGCCCTGTGTTGTACCCTATGATCTGGCCACGCCAAACTTGGTCTCCCACCCGTAATACTCCAGACTGTTGGCTTGCCACATGCTGTTCTCTCACATGGCTGGGCACTACGTTTCTCCTATGATTCTTTTCCATAATTTATTTCAAAGGTAAAGTCATCTCAGCCAGTGAGCAGAAAAAGGAAAGCAACTTTGGCTTTTTAAAGGAATCCAGAACAAAAGTGCAGAGTTGCAGATCCAGGAAGATGCTTGAGCTCAGTCAAGTCAGGAATACATCATCGCGTGGGTCCCTGTGGCTCTCAGATGTACTTAGCATAGCCTTTAAGGACATGCTTCTTTTGGTTCTGCCCCGATGGGGCCAGGACAGTGGGCCTACTGAGCGGCTCCTGCCTGGAGGCAGACTTTCTCCTTTTGCTGCCCCTTTTGCTCAAGGAGTCATCTCTCCCTTTGGGAAATGGCCTCTTGATGATGAAGTGTCAGGCAGGAGATGAGGAACTATGAACAGTGGTGATTCTACTATTGAGAACGTCACAGTCCAGTGTGACCTGGTGCTTCTTCCCTTGTCATTCTCAGGTAGGTGAACATACGCTTTGGTCAAAGTGTTTTTCCTACAACCTAAAATGATTTTACTGCCTGCCCCTCTTACCTGGCTTCTTTCTTCTCAGCTCTTTTTTCTATCCTTCATTTATCTAAGGTTTCCTCTCTAATGCTTCATTCTTTCTTAGATTCTCTTTGTCTGTGTCTATGTCCACCATTCCCTCCTTTCCTTGTCAGCTACTTTTCTTCCTTCCCCCAGCTTTATAAATTCTGGGTTCCAACTGCTATTATCTAGACTAGTGGTTAAAATCTAGGGCCCTTGTACTAGGAGACCCAAGTAGGACCCTGACTGTACTTCATAATAGACAACAGCTTTGGGAAAGTAACCTCTGAGTTTTAATTTCCTTGTTGGTCAAGCGGGGATAGCAATGACTTCATAGGGTTGTTTTAAAGATGACATGAGATAATCGTATAAAGTGGGATAATATATGAACAAGAAGAAAGATATTGATTATTACCCATCTTATTCATTTTTCCTTCTCCCTAGCTTTCCTTGCTCTTCCACCAGAAATTTTCTCTATAACTTTGCATTTCTGACATCTAATGCATTCCCTAGAGATTGTTCAGTATGCTAAACTGTATGATTTTTTTCTACATTCATAGAGCACTTAAGGAAGAAATGTTTATGTCCTCTGGAAATTCATCTTGGAGACTTGGGGTCAGCGTTACCAAGGGGCTGCTTCTCCAGCTGCACCTGAGAGAGATTATGGTTCATTTCTTCCCAAAGAGAAAGAGGGGGTTGACATGCATATTCCACAGGGCTAGAAATAGACCCACACTTTTATCATAGCAACTTCTTAAATGCAAGAAAGTATTCAAGAAACCTCATTACCACTTTTGAATCTTCTGAAAATTGTCCTCAGATTGGGGTATTCACGTAGGTTAATTTGGCTGAACAATGCCACCAGAAGAGATAGATTAAAAGTCTTCTCCAGTTTGGTGAGAATGTTGTGCACCACTCTGGATATAGGGACCAAATTTCCACAGGCTTCCAGAGATTCCTTAGAAAATGGAATGAAAGATTATTATAAATAATTGTATAATTGAATGGGGAGTTATCATACATTTGTGGTATTCTAAGTTATAAGAAAACTAGTTTACTATTTTAACAAGAAATTTAACATAAAGTGTATAGTCAAATCTTCTAAGGTGGAGAGGTAAGTTTCACATGTTTATTTTTGGAATTTTAACATATATGTGGATGGCTAGTCAAAAGAATAAAAAATTTAGCTTTCTTTAAAATAAGTCTGTTTTGTGAGTCTTACTTTTAGATACATTTGAGGAAAGAGAGAACTTTTAAGGAAGGAAGGAAGGTGGAGTCAAAGGATGCGGGATTAATTTTTTTAAGGCTCTGGGCAGGATATTTCAGCAGTGGATCTAACAGGTGGTCGCAGGTGGCAATTCTGTTGATTGCTTGTTAGTCTCTGCTCTCTGTATTTCAGACTTGAGATGTCCTAAGTGGGTTCCAGCCACAGGGAGGTCACCCAGAGAATTTCTTTTACTGAGAGAATGAACAAAGGAAGAAACATGGCAGGAGAGAATTGATTGCATTAGACCCAGTCAGCTAGTCTTTGGTCACACAGCAGTGGATAAGATCAACGGGGTGCTACCCATGTTAGGGCGGCATGCACTGTCAGGTGGAGAAGATGGGCATTAGACAAAATTCAACAAAAATTCAATAAATACACAATTGTGATTGAGAGTAGTGTTATGAAAGTAAGCATAGATTGCTATGAGAGAGAATAACAAGGGGGCTCTCATTAGATGAGTGGGTCAAGGAAATCCCTCTAGGGAGTTATGTCTGGGCTATGATCTGAAGATGGAGTTGTAGCCAACCAGGCCAAGATTGGGGGAAGATTGTTCCACCACTTCTGGCACTTCTCTGGGTCTGGGGTTCAGGAAATGCATAAAAAACCAAAATTATATGAAAAGAATGCCCCTTTTGTCCACAGAGTACATCTCCCAGTGCTGGCCCACCTCACATCAGAATGAATGGGAAGCAATAAGCTCTTATATATTGGGATGACACCCATAGTAGCTTGAATGGTGTCCTCCTCCCACCACAGATATTCATTCAGAACCTATGAATGTGAACTTATTTAGAAAAAGGTCTTTACTGAGGTAATCAAGTTAAGGATCTTTAGATGAGATCATCCTGGATTAGGGTGGGCCTTAAATCCAAGTATCCTTGGAAAAAATAGGGGAGAAGGCACAAGAGAGAAAGCAATGGAGAGATGGAAACAGATGGGAGTGATGTGTCTACTATCCAAGGAACATCAAGGCTTGCCAGCATCCACAAGAAGCTAAGAAAGAGGCAAGGAGCAGATTCTCCTTAGAGCCTCTAGAAGGAACCAACCCTGTTAACACTTAATTTTGAACTTCTGGTCTCTAGAACTGCAAGAGGATACACTTCTGTTATTTTAAACTGCCTGGTTTGTAGTCATTTGTTATGGCAACCCTTATGACACCCTAAAAACTAAAACTAAAACAGCCTCTATAATGCTCTTTTTTCCCCAACAACCACTACCTTTTATGATAATGAACATTCCTGGGCCAAACCTTCCAAACTATAGAAGCCCTAGTCATTTGTGATTTAAAACCTCAATATTCGAGCATACTTGATGTGGGCTGAGCTGCTATTGAAGAGGTCGAAGTGACTCACCCTGTACGTTTTCTCATTGATGAAGCACCTGTCCCGAAGGCCTTCAAGGAAGGGAAATGGCTTGTGTATGGCATAGGCAATCTCCAGTTTCTGCTTTATGAAGTGCTTAAGAAGAGCCTCTTCCAAGGCCCTGGTCATGGTGAACATCCTATGGGAAAAGGCTTGATAAGAAAATAGAAGCAAAGACACTGAGGAGTGTGGGGAGCTGCTCTCTACACTGAGGAGTGTGGGGCACCTATAGGCAGACATTCTGGTCCCACTGACATCTCTTAGCAGCCTGAAAAGCAACATTTTCCTAAAAGGCTCATGGGTATAGTGAAAAAATGTCAATTCCCATCAACAGTGGAGGTCGAGAGTGACTAACAATATGATGCTGAAATCCCAAAGGGGCTGCTGGTAAACATAAGATAGATATTAAAAATATTAATATTTATTGAGTACTTCCTGTGTAACTGTTCTAAGGATTTAATATACAGTAACTTATTTGATCTTCAGAAAACCCTTGTGAGATGGTTATTAATTGCACCCGCTTATGCTGTTGAGGACCTGTGATGTAGGGAGGTTGAGTAAGTTGCCCTAGGTTGTGCAGCTTGGAAGTAATAGAGTGGAGAACAAATCCTAATTCCTGATTCCAGGCTTATAGTTATAACTATGAGTTTGTTTAAGCAAGATGGCCGGGAATGTAGCTTATGGCCATACACTAGAAAGACTCATGAAAAAGTGATCACCCAAAAATGAGTAGGACAGAAACCTGATAATACTTAGAAACTTTAATAAACTACCCACAATCTTCAACACAGATTGAGTCAAACATAAATAAAATCAGGAGGGAAGTGAAAGGCACACTTAGTAAGAGGAACTTAGCTGACTTGTTTGACGTATCCATTTCATATCTCAGAACCACAAGCGTCTTTTCCCATGCCCATGCAACATTTGTGAAAATTAACCATTTGTGGATCACAAGAAAATATCAGGAGTTTATGACAGGCAGAAAATTTACAGATAATGATATATTGTTAAGAAAAGGGAAGTACTAACAAAAAATTCAATCACCTTGAGATTTTTTTTTTTTTTTTTGAGTTGGAGTCTCACTCTGTCACCCAGACTGGAGTGCAGTGGCCGCTTCCGGCCACCGCAGCCTCAACCTGCTGGGCTCCGGCGATCCTTCCGCCTCAGCCTTCCAGGTAGCTGGAATTACAGGCGCACGCTACCACGCCCGCTAATTTTTTGATTTATTGTAGAGATGAGGTCTCGCTTGCCCAGGCGGGTCTCGAACCCGCGGGCTCAGGCAATCCAAAAAGGTCAAGTCTTATTCTATCAAGTTCCAAGTAAAACCAGGACTAATACCTGCAAAGATCAGAGAGAAGATCAGGTAAGGAAGAAAATCCTTATACAACTAGATACCCTGAAAAGGAATGGGTTGCCCAATGGGCTGAACGCCGGAAGGGCTGGTGTAGGGATTAAGTTAGGTAGCAAGAGTCATGAGGAGGGAAAGTTGGTAATATTTATGTGTGAGAGGTATTCCTCATATGTCAGATAATTATCATAGCAAGGACAGAGGAAGATTCTAAAATCTCCATTTCATGGATAGAGAAATTAAGACTCAGAGAAGCTCGGGGAATGCTGAAAGTCCTTCTTGCAGAAGCTTTTAGTGCTTCACCACTAAAGCCTGTCAGTATGCTCTTTTACATCCAACTGCAAACATCCTCATCTGTCCTTTGGACATTTGACCCCAACCACAGATGCCAGACAGGGTGTGCAGAGTTAACACCCCTCGAAGCAATCCACAGCAGTGGCTCTCTTCAAATTCCGACTTTCTGTGTAGGAGGGTCTGTGGTATGTGTTTACACCTTTACCCAGAACTTTCCTGAAGAATTAATCTCTAGCCACCCACTGTAACAGTCGGTTTAACAATACCCCCTCTATCCAGTGAACCCCACTTTTCCTCCACCTCCAATTCATCATTCCACTACGAGTGTACCCTGTACCTCCTAAATAAACTACTTGCACTCAAATTGCTATCTTAAAATCCACTTCTAAAGAAACCAAAACTATCATATAATGATACTGCCAAGATTCACACCCATCCCTATCTCCAAAATCTGTAGCTTTTCCATAATGTTGGTTTGTTTTCCTCGAGATAAATGAATGTCTCCTAATGCCCCTTCACATTCTCATAAGGTTGTACAATTCTATATGTGACGTGCTCATATTTATGATTTTAAACTTCCATGACTAGTAATGTAATGTGATATTTGATTCTCACTATTTTGAGAATAATTTGATATAATTTATTATTAATATGACCAGTGTATTTTAGAAGTGCTTTATGAACTGATTCTAGAACAAAGAAAATTCTTGAAAGCTTAGGAAATGCTATTTTACTTTTTAAAATTCTAAGCTGCTATACTTAAATTTCAGGTGAAATTGTTTACTCATAAATTGCCAGTTATTACACATCAATGCTGGGATATTACTGAGATGCCATTAAAATGTTTGTGCAATTATTTTCATTTTTATCTCACAGGCATTTATGATTTCATAGGCTTAAAAACCCGGGGATAGCTTTTTATTTGTATGTTTATCTCACATGACTAGGCTTTCTAAACTAGATTTCTAGTGACACTCTTAAGCTCCTTTTTTAAAAAAATGCAGTGAAATTTGTTATTATTAAAAGAAAAACAAAACAAAACCACTGTGCAGTCTAACCAGATATATAGCAGGATTTTTCTCTAGGTCCTATCAGGTAAGTCACACAGTCCAAATTACAAGATAGCTGTCAGTGGGGGGTGCTTAACAAGATATTTTTCTATTGGGAAACTCTGAGACAATCAAAACAAAAATTAGAGTGGAACTTACTTAAAAAAAATTCCACAGAGTTGGGAAAAGATGTTGTTTTTTATCTTAAGATCCTATTTTTTTATCTTAAGATCCTATTTCCACAGGGGAGTTTTATAAAGCTGTTTGTGGAAAGAGACCCTGTAGTATAAATCTTTGATAATTGTCTAACCATAAGTGAGGGAAAACTCACCACTTTATAAAATAGATCCACTTGGAACATTTGTATCTCTTGAAATTTCTTTCTTGTGGTCATGTTCCTTACTTATTTATCATAAATTGGTCCTATTTTTACCCGCTGGAATGATTAGGAAAAAACCTATTAATGGTTTAATCGATGCTTTTCAATTATATAAAGACAGCTCTCCTTTCTAAATCCTACCCACAAAGTTAAATATTGTCATCACAATAAGCAAGTCACAGGTACCACCGGCAACTCAACACACTTTTCTGGATTGTCTCCTTTGCCATTTCTTCTCATCCAGAACTGAGGTGGCTAGATCTTGAAGAGGGCAAGAAAAAAATGAGAATGAAAAATGCGATGAAAATAAAATGAATGTTGTATACACTTTGATAGAAGAGAAGCAGAAAGGATGATATTGATTGAATAATGACACGTAGAAAATAATTTATAGATGACAGTCTGTACTGATGTACTGATCTCGCTGGACATCCTTTTTAATTCATACTGAAAATCACATTGTAGTAATTCCTAATGCTCTAATAGTATTTTGCAGGGAAATAGGCTAGAATAACCATTTGGAGCCCTTTTCTCTGAATAACACAAATCATAATAGCTTTCTAAGTCTCTGATTTCAATAGATATCCAATGCCAGTATAGTATGACAAGAATTATATAACCATAAAATGTTATGTTAGACTCAAATGATAATATGTTCACCTACACATAATCTTAGAATTTCATTCTCCTATATGTACAAGGTTAGTCACAGTGCCTGGCACTTATTTGGCAATTCAATGAATAATTTTGAAAACACACACACACACACGCACAACAAAATACATCACAGGTCTAGTTGTTACTTTAGCTTTACTCCAAAATGCACTTGGTTTTGAGACTGGTAATAAACTTCTCATTAAAATTGTCTATACTCACACTTTTCACTTCTTTACTTATTCTCTCCTTAGCCTACAATAATGGAAATGTTATCCTCACAATCACATTCCAGTTTTCTTTTTGAAGACTTCTATCTTGGTAAATCTATTGGTGTATATGACTCTCATCTTGCCCATTGCTGGATCCTTCTCAATAATGAAGGCCTTCACTAACAACTCCACATAAAGAAGATCCCCACTCTTCCAGCACTCCATCTTTTTATCTCACTTTATTTTCTGCATAATATTGCTTGCTGTGCCTGCCTTCCTTCCTTCCTACCTTCCTTCCTTCCTACCTTCCTTCCTTCCTACCTTCCTTCCTTCCGTCTATCCTTTTATTGCTTCTTTGTTCGTATATGTTTGCCATGTGAAGAAAATCACAAAATGCTACTATAAAAATATATACGTATTAATCAGTGGCATTATACATTATTAATGACAATTTTCCTCAACTAATCTATATGTTTAATGCAATCCCAGTCAGACTAAATCTGCATGTCATGCAGAGGAGAAAATGTGAAAGAACAGAAAAGAACAAAAGAAATAAACAGTGAAAACAGATTAAGAACTCTTAAATCATCCTCAACTCATAAAGTTTGATGATATTTTTATTAATAATGAAATTTTAAACTAACAGAAAAAGAATGATGATTAATTTGAGTAAAAGAAATTAGATATCTAATTTATGCCAATTGAAAATAACACTAAATATCTAACTGTAAAATATGAGAATATTTTTCAGAATATTTGGGTGTGGTAGGTTTTTGCAATAGCATACAAAACATAGAGCCTTAAAGAAAAAGATAAATTTGATGGAATAATGATAATGATTTTGAACTCTTCTTTTTGAAGAAAGCCTGCATTAGCCAAGTAAAACGACATATCCTAGAGCAGTAGAAGAGATCGAGGATAAAGATTATTCATATATAAAAATTCCCTAGCCGGGCTCAGTGGCTCAGCCTGTAATCCCACGCCTTGGGAGGCTGAGGTGAGTGGATTGCCTGAGCCCGCGGGTTCGAGACCCGCCTGGGCAGGCGAAACCTAATCTCCACAATAAATCAAAAAAATTAGCCGGGTGTGCTAGCCCGCGCCTGTAGTTCCAGCTACTTGGAAGGCTGAGGTGGAAGGATCGCCGGAGCCCAGGGGGTCGAGGCTGCGGTGGCCGGGAGCAGCCACTGCGCTCCAGTCTGGGCGATCGAGTGGGACTCCCACTCAAAAAAATAAAAAATAAATAAAATAAAATAAATAAATAAAAATTCTCTTGAATCAATATTGTAAATACAAACAACCCAACAGAAAGAAAACGGTCAATGGCTGTAACAATTCACAGAAAAATTGCAAGTTGCTCAACCCCACTTACAGTGATTGGCACATAAATTATAATACCACTGAGATTCTATTTTCCCATCATATTTTTATCATTTTAAAAATGCCTGAAAACCTTTAGGTGGGATGAAAATAGAAAACAGAAGCTTTTACATACTGATTGAATGTAAATTTCAGAAAATAATTAAAAATTTTCAATCAAAATAAAACATGTGAATATCTTTTTCCTTTCTCTTTCCAATTCACTCTTAATATCTGCCCCCAAAGGGTATTTAACCAAAAAGGGTGTTTAAATTTTCTAGGAAGAAAAATTAAAAATTACCTAAATATCTATTAACAGGGAATGGTTAAACAGCTGTTTATTTGTATAATTTGATAATATATTCTGCAGCCAAAGAAAACAACGGGAAATACAAATACATTATTTGCTTGCCTATGACAAATTTTGTAAATAATGTTATCTACTATATGAATTGTAAAAATCCTCTTCATTCATGATTATGTGGATAAGTGTGTATATAAATATAGAAGGACACTAAAAACACACCCAAAGGTTTTAGATCTTTGGGTTTTGTTCTATATATTGTTTCTTCAATGGGGATCTTAGTTTAACTCGTGTATACAAAAATTGTAATTTTGAATCTTTTATCAAAGCATCAAAAGTGAATGGTAATAATTTTTGTAAATGAGGAAAAAACTAGTCCGTTTGGTAATTCCAGTTACTTAATCTCTCTGGTAGCTAGAGTTATGATTGCAAACTCTAGTTACTTAATCTCTATGGTAACTAGAATTGTAAAAAAAATCATATTCGCCACTTACTGAATGGATATTATTTATCAATTGTTGTATTTATTTAATTTTTGACTTTATAGTTGAGAATACTCCAATAAGAAAATTGTTCCAAATTTACAGAACTGGTATGTGAGAGATTTGATTTAATTTTTTTTAAATCAAAAATTCTTTTTATTCTGTAATACTAAGGGATCCTAAAAATAACCACTGTTAATGGTTTATTTTGCATTATGTGATATATATTTAAGATGTATTTGATCTAGAAAGATTTTAATGTAATATAGTGTAAATAGAAATATGAAAGAATGATAGACGATTCAAACTATTTTTGGAAAAAATTAATAAGCACCTCTCTTTCCCACAAATATATTAAAGCTTTTATTGACTTGATTATTTGGAATGATGCAGTATAAAAAATGGGAAAACTGTCTTCGCTAACCAACATAGCCTCATATATGCAATACAGTTCTAGGTGACACTTTATTCTAGACTGCTTGATTTCAGGGGTGATTTTCTGTATTTGTTTTAGATAGCAGGGTCCACCATAATGTGTTGAACAAAACTATATGTATTTAGAAAATGAACACTCGGATGGAGTTTGCAGCACAAGAGATTTCCTGGGGAATAGTGTTTTTGAAAAATAAGAATGGGGAGAAATCAGGAGTAAGCAGGGAACACTGTTCAACCTTGGTGCTGATCTGACATCTGTTGAAGAGGAGGCAGGTGCTGGTGCTTCTCAGAGAACAGTCTCAGCCTAACATGGAGCTTTGCCACGAGGATGCTTGCAGATGAGATGACACCGAGCAGAAATGGCCCAAGGCCTGATACCATTGCTAAGCTTGGAGTGGTCCAAAGGAGTGTGTCCTTGGCTCAGAGGTCACAGTGGATCTTGAACGTGCTGCACTGAAGGCTCCCCTCTAGCTGCTCCCCTTTTTGGTTAGTCCACTTGTCAAGGAACGTCTGAGTGACACACATCCCTGGCTGCTGCATCAGACAGCACGTCACTTGGTGAGACCCTTAAAATGAGATGAGTTTGTGTGCCCAGTAACTATTGAATCCTCTTGTGACACTGTCTGTATACAGTTTGCTGTGATTGGAATGTGGTTGTATTCTATTTACATTTCTTACCAAACATAACCGTGAAGAATAAGTGAATTAGTAATACACTACAGATTCCTAAGAGTGATCATCTCAGCAAGGTTTTTTTTTTTTCTTTTAGGCCACAGAGGTGCAGGAAATGAAATGATATCCTGGAGGAGTTAAATCAGACTTCACATACCTAGGGGTGTCACTTGTCATTAACACGCTCAAAGTATCTAAGTCAATGAGCCATGAAATGTTTGAGCATGTTAGGAGAAATTCACTATGTGAATTTAATTATTTTCCTAATTACAAAAATATACATGTCTGAGAAAAATGTGTGAGATCACTGGAGTGCTACTCCATAGCCAATGGGCACATGTCTGTGTATCTGTGGGAAGTCTTTTGTATCTGATGAAATTATATGACTGGTTGGTTTTAGGGATTATAAATATTTTAGTGCCACTAAAGATGTTTTTTAAAGAGTAAATCATTTCAGTCACTGTATAGACAAGTTAAAACTATAATTGATTTATTTTGGGCCAAAAGTCATTCCAAAAATAAGCTAAGTGATCTAAATATAAAAACTGAATTATAATTTTGTACCTGCTTCTGTGTCTAGATTTTAAAATTACTCTATGCTTATCTGAAGGGGGTCCACAAAAACTCGGAATTATCTTTGGGAAGGCGGGCACCTTATTGTACACTTGGTATTTGTTCCTCCAGATCAGTCATCCAAAGTCTTTATCTGGAAGTGTTGAGAGGGTTGCCTCACAATTTGTGAAAGAAACGTCCCTCTCGTGGCAAACAGATGACTGCTTCTCCTACCATGACAACGTATCTGCCCACACTGTGTTGAGTGATCAGCAGTTTTTGACCAAAATGGCATACTTCCATGCCTCACCCTCCCTTTTTGCCCAATCTCATCCCCAGTGACTTTTTTTGTTTGTTTGTTTCTTCAGATGAAAATAGCTCTCAGAGGGAAACATTTTGCTGATATGGAAGAGATGAAACAAAAAACAGCAGAAGCGCTAAAATACATCAAAATTGACAAGTTCAAAAAACTGTTTTGAGCTGTTGAAAAAGCAACTCGATAGAGGTATTGCTTCTAACGATGAGTACTTTGGAGGTGACTGAAGTTTAAAACTGCAAGAATAAATACACAATTTTTTCTAAATAAGTTCTGGGTTTTTGGGTCCCCCTTCTTACATTGCATATATTTGTGTAGGTACTTTTGCTTAAATGTGTGTCAAAATATATTTATCCGTATGTCTAGCTCCGTGTCTGGGACATTTTCTCACATGCCACTCTTATATACCCGTTAATATTTTTGCATGACATCCAAGGAATAGTAGAATTCAATGTGGTTCGAAGGCTTCTTTGCCAAAATCTAGAAACCATATTATTAATTTCATGGTAAAAAAAAGACTGAAGAAAGATACATGATTTGTATTTCTAATATTGCTCATTGATAGTAGTATATTTTTATTCACATTCTTGTGTTTTGGCAACGGTTGGTAGGGAAATAATCAGGAATTAACAGTGGTCTTCAGAGTAAAATACTCTATGAGGATCTGTGAGGAAGCCAGCAAATAACACATTCCTTTTATCACATTCATAAATGTCTATTGCTATTAGCAGCACTAATTAATACTGTGTGACAAATAGATTAGCATCTTTCTGAAAATTATTTCCCTTGTAAAGTTTAGCATAAAGACTATTACATGGACTAAAATGATACTGTGATATGTTGACCTTGATCTTGTTTTATATCTGCTTACCAATGAATAATTTTGTCTTGTTCTTTTCCATCTCAGTGCTGATAATCTAATATTCATGATCTACTTGGTGAAGTTTTGTTGGACTTTATCAGCTAAAATTAAATATCCATGTTGATAAATTGTGAGACAATAAGTTATAATTACTTTGACCATATATTTTGTGTTTATGATATGTCAGGAATTATGCTCAATATATTATATATTATATATATTATATATTCTGCTCAAAATATTATATATTTCTCCATTAATCCTCACAATGAAACTGATGACTAAAATTTATCATTCGTTTTACTAATCAAGAAACTGAAACTCAGAAAATCAAGTAGTGATTTCTGAGTAAGATTCAGAGGAAAATGAAAATGTTGTCTAACCCTAAAGTTCTTAACTATTCAGCTATAGTCCTGGGACAGAAAAGCAGTTTGGAAACATGTACGTATGAATCTACAGTGACCGTAACCTTCTTCACCAAACAGCATTCACTTACCAACTGAGAAAAAGTTAGAGAAGCTCCTATGTGATTTCCTTGCTCTCTTTTTACATTTGTTCCATTCTACATTTTCTCCGTTCAGTCTTTCCCTTGGCTTAGCACTGGGGCTTGAGCTCTCATGCTGTTCCTGGCCCTCTGGCATTTATACTTGGCCTTCCTGAAGCTTGGCTGATGGCCACAGACTTGGACTTGTTTCCTGGTTTCCCTCTAGCTCTGCCTCTTGGAAGTCAACATAAGTGCTATGAATTGACAAGCCTGCCTGTCAGGTCAGCCTCCCCTCCATCTCTCTGAAGGGCATACTTGGAGACAAGCTTGGTCTGTTAGTATCATTACCATATTATAAAGAGAAAAGTATTCATAAAAAGAGTTTGAAGCAGTTCTCTTTTACATGGGCTATGTCTGAATTGGCACAAAAAATGTGTCTCTGGACTCAATATCCTTAGCCCTTTTCATTAAAATATGTTTTCTCAAGATAAAACAAGTTTCATGTTACAGAAACTCTGGGTTTCTGTATTCTAACTTCAGTGATTCCTCTCTGCATCCTTTTGTTGTTGGATGTCATGGCCCTGGCCTCCTTGCCTGGTTACAGACGCTGACAAGCTATTCTGGTAAGTGGCAAAGGGTAAATATTTCATAGTTCAAGAATGCGAGTGGCTGAATTAGATAGTTGAAATGTATCAGAAGAAGATTAATCTTCCTCCATTTAGTATTACATGGAACTAAACTCTACAGAGATATTCTAGAGAAATACGTTTTTGGCCAGTTTTCTAAAAACCTTCTGGAAAAATTCAGCAGGCCAGTGAGCACTGGATTGGGAGATGACGTCAATTTCTGTCTCTGCAATAGTCTAGTTCTTTTACCTATGGATGAGTCTCTTCACTTCTCTGTTCCTTAATGTTCTCGTTTGTGAAATTGGTAGATGATGAGAGGACTTTAACGCTCTTGAACCTGGGAGATAGTGATGGGAAGAAGGAGGTTTATTCTCCATTCTTGCTTATATTTTTGTGAGTGATCTATCACAGAAACAAAGAACTGAGTACCTCCATCTTTCTGAAGGACACCACACTGGGATATTCTAGTCCACATGGAAACAATACAACCAAAGCAACACCCATGTCCCAGAAAGTGTTGTGTGAAGCACTTGCATGCCCAGTAGAACCACCAGATACCAGACTTGTGGCCTCTTTGCTGGTGAACTGTGGAAAAAAAGAATGTGGCTTGGATTTTACTACAGTTATGTAACTGTCTTTGTAGGTTAAATTCATAGACAGCATTTACTTTGACCATTGTCACAAAAGCTACTGTAGATGCACTATATCCATCTTTGCTATATTCCTCCAAAAGAACTAAAAGCTGTGAATACTGTACACAGGGTGAAAAGGTGACACAGGTCTTGGGGGTATTATTATTTCGTCTCCTTTGACTGGGTTGGGTTTTTCACTCTTTTCCTCCTAGTTTGTCCAGTCCAGGGGTTTAATGCTTTTGCATGGCCCTTTTCCTGCTAAAAGGTCGTCTATCACACCCCATTGTTTTTTGTTCTCAAATTCCTTCTTTCTCTTCTTCCTCAGTCGCTTTCCTTCCCTCAGCCAGTTGTTGAAGGGAAAGCCACAGATTAAGCTCATTTCCATTGTATGTAAAGAACTCAGAGTTTCTTATGACTACTTAACTTTGTCTTATTTATAAAAAAATTAATATGTCACAAAAGATAAAAAGGAGTAGTAAGAGGGATATTTTTGGTTTCATAATATCCTAAATATTTGGAATACAAAAGCTTTTTTTTTAAAACAGAATAACTTTTTCAGGGTCTCATAAATCATACCACAAGAGTGCTTAGAGCCTTTCTTTACTTTTATGTCATAAAATATAATACAATATTTAAACACACACACACACACACGCGCGCGCGCATGCACGCACGCACACACACCCTCTGTATTTAACCCATTTCTCTTCTTTTCTGCTAAACATCAATGCTAATTCCCATGTGTAGCTTCATATTGCTTTTTTTTTTTTAGCTTCATATTTCATTCATTTCTTTTACTTTTGTCTCCACAGTGTGGTTTTTTCTTTAACTTCAGGGATTTTAATGATATTCTGTTGTTTTTGAAATGACTGTTTTTTAAGGTTTGGGTATTCTGGGAATTGAAAACTACATTAAATCAAAGCCTGAAATGTTCACTCAATATTTATTTATGAATTTACATTTAAAAACTCAACACTCAGTTGTTGGGATAAGCTTCTACTCACCCCAAAGGAACACAGTCTGTGAAAACTTTTAACACAACTATCTAAAACTGTACAGAGATACGTTTTTTTTAAAAAAAAATGCTGTGAATTCTTGCTTCCTGAATCACCTTCCTTCTTTTCTGTTCATACTGTCAGAATTTACTGTTTCTACCAGAAGTACCATTTTGATAGGAAATGCAAATTTGAGTAGAGATGGGCCAGTGTGGCTATGACCAAAGGGTACCAGTAAACTTCATAGAAAAAGCACTCCTGGGAACTCTGTCCTTTGTTTATGGCATGATCACTTTATTAACCTTCAAAACCACATTGGTCAGTGAAACAGGAGACAGAAGGGTCACCAAAATGACTGTCTTCTAATGGTTTTAACAATAATTTATTGCTTCTCAACAAAGGTCACCATTATCTTCCCATACGTTAGTCGACTTGTGCAACACATTATTCTGCTTGTTTATTTATATTTAATATCCTCTCACTTCTATTACCATCATATTTTTTTTGTTTTCCTTATGTTGAACTACCTATTAACCAAGAGGTATGATCTGAGTAAGAGGTACTATCTTAGTCTGTTTGTGTTGCTCTAAAGGAATATCCGAGGTTGGATAATTTATAAAGCAAAGAGTTTTATTTGGCTAATGATTTTGCTGGAAGATTGGCCACCTGGTAAAAGCCTCTGACTGCTTCTGCTCATGGCAGAAGGTAAATGGAGCAGGTGTACATAAAAATCACACCATGAGGGCAGAAGCAAGAAAGAGTGTGTGAGGGAGATGCCAGGCTCTTCTTAACAACCAGTTATCATTCAAACTAATTAATACTCACTCACCACCTCCTCACCAGAGAGGGCACTAATCTATTCGTGAGGGATCCACCTCCATGACTCAAACACCTCTTATTAGGTCCCATCTTCAACATCAAGGACAGACTTTCAAAACAAGATTTAGAAAGACATACATCTAAGCTATAGCAGATACTTTGTTGTAATCTTAAACTCTCTTGTTTATATTAGTCTTGATTCATGTCACTTTAGGTGTCTTTTCACATTTTTTTTGAAATCACTATGGACTAGATACTATCACTGTCCCAGTTTCATAATACAAGTTGAGACTCAGATGTTAAATAAGTTGTTTCAACTCACAGTAAGATAAGACTGTTTCTGACTCTGAAGTCTGTGATCTTATCAGTTCATGTGTGTAGTGGGGTGATGAGTGCTGGAAAGAGTGAGGCAATGCTTAATCCTCTTGCTCCAGATCCAGATAATAGCAAGTCTTTAAAGCCTTCAAATCTCAATCCCTAGCATTTATAAAGGTGTTTTACCTTTTAAAAAGAACACTCACCTTCTCTTCCGTGAAGGATGAGTCTTCTGCCTTTAAGAAGCAGAGGGGAGAGGGGAGAGAAGGGCGTGGTGTGTTTGGGGAAGTCAAATAATGCTAGGATAGTGGAACCAAAAGGATGGGGACATGGTTTCCTTGTCATCTATTGTGTCATCAACCTCTAGCACATAGTAGATACTCCAAATACATTAACTAAGTAAAAGGGGTAAGTTATGGGAGATGACACAGGAAAGAAAGGCTAGCGCATGAACGTCCAGGACTTCAGACAATATAATAGCTAGCTTCTCATCTATGGTGACTTATGGGGGCATTATGAAACTCTGGATGTTTTTCTAAGCTCTGCTTGGATAAACAGTTTATAAGATACAGAACAATTATAAAATATAAGCATTCATATGAAAGTCCTAATTGCTTGAGTGGGTGTTGGAAAAGCAGAATAAAGAAATTGGCCATGTGGACAGTGATAGGCTGTATATGAATTTCTGACTAAATTATACCCTAAGGCAAAGGCTGTATAACTGAGCCTTTGGAATTATTAAAAAACTAATTAAGAAGGATTATATCTTTAATATTCAGGTTTTTCCAAATATAAAAGCAATATAGGACAATATAAAAGATTAATTTAAATGTGTTTTTCTTTCTTCTTCTCCAGCTCCCTACCACCTCTGCCATACACTGGTATTTTGCCACTGTGTTCTCCTAAAACTTTGTGTAACATTCTCTCTTCACCAGACTTTTTTCCTAAGCAATTAGCTATTAGAAAGTTTGAGCCGAGAAACAATTAACTTTAGAACTCGTGGGAATGAATTCCACAATATTTCTTTAGTTGTCAGGCCATTAGTGGTGCCAAACTGTTTTAGAGTCCTTATTAGATAAGAATTGTTTTTTCACATGAATTTAACAAATTCTAGCTCTGAAGGAAAAAAACCATAAAAAAGATACTGCTACTTTTTTATAGACAAGTAAATATGAAGTGAAATTATATCCATTATTGAAGGCTTCACAATCACCTTTGATTCTTTCTCTTAATGTAAAAATATTTAAAACTGCCTTTCTTTAATATTTTATGCCACAATACAGTGATATACAGAATATACACAACAGAAATGTACAATTTAATATTTACTTGTAAATGAGGGCGAGATGGACTATTTCACTATCTAATTATTTTAACATGGATAAAACAGAAAATAATGTTTCTTATTTTTTACCATATTAAAACTTTAATAATTAGGATTCATAATAGAGATATTCTTCGTTTAAATATATTATAACCCAGTGCTAGGCGTATCTAATAAGGCATCCCTTTAGGCTTTTTACGCATGTGTTCTTTTTGTAGTATAATACTGTGATATAGCCATTTTTATGGTTGTGGAGAAAAGACAATTAACCTCACAGTGGTCAGCTCCCTTCCTTAAGGAATCTGGGTTACAAAGGAACTGTTTGCTTCTGATGAATTTTTGGTGTGGCTATCAGTACACATTGAGCATCCTTAAAAAAAAATCCAAAATCCAGAGTGTTCCAAAATCTGAAACTTTTTGAGCGCCAACATGATGCCAGGAATGGAAGACTCCACACCTGATGACACATGACAGGTCACAGTCAAAACGCAAGCCCACAACACATAGTTTACTCAATATCTCCAAGGGAAAAAGGACCCTCCCATTCCCTTCAGCTGCTATATATCTTTCTCATGTAGGCTCAGATTCCCCCATGCCAAAAGGCCCACATAGGATAATAAAATGGCACATATAGTGAGTACGTGACATTTTTCTGTGAATTTCCCTTAAAAGTGCAGAAAAAGTGCCTTTAGACAACATGGTAAAAATGTGTTATAGGCTTATCGAAGAACTACAGCAGCATGCATTCATCACAGAACAAGAAACTGTGTCAGTTTATAAAATCGAAGAGAGACTTCTAAGTCAAAATTCATTGCTAATGAGTCAGATGACTCTGGAAGAAATGTTTAAGAAAGTCAGCCAGTAGAATGGCTGCTCATCCCTAAAGGACACACTTCCTGGTCCCTAAACTGCTTCCAATGCTTCCTTTTCATCTCCAAAATAAAACAGTGTACAGTACCATTTTTAGCAAAACATAGCATCATAGATGGAGTCTGAAAGCCTGTTGTTGGTTGTTGCTGACAAAGTTGATTAACAACAGACAAAGGTATCCTAGTGATGCTACTTTGCTGTTTAGTAAACCCAAATACATCATTTTTTCCACTATATTAATTGTATGCCATATGTTGTACTCAGTGCTTATGTGTGAGTAAGTGTAAGGCAACGATTGCTTATCAATGGCATATAAATTCAGAGCTAGGAATGATGGTGATGTCAAAAAACCACAGACTGTCCACATGGGTGGCTAAGATAGTGACACCTTAGCTTTTTGATGATTTCATGTGTAAATACTTTGTTTCGCGCACAATATTATTAAAGCTGTGTATGAAACTACTTTAGGTTATGTGTATAAAATGCATATGGAATATCAGCACATTTCATGTTTAGACTTAGATCCCACTCCCAAATACCTCATTATGTATAGGAAAACATTCCAAAAATGTGAAAAAATCTGAAATCGGAAACACTTCTGGCCCCCTGCATTTAGAATAAGGAATGTTCAATCTGCAGTAGAGAAATATATGTTTGGTTTAAATGACCCTAGGGGTTTCAGTTTTCTCATATGAAAGACAGTCTAGATGAAAGTAGTTGCTGGCGTTGCTTATCATTATCAGGACTGAGTTCTTTGCAGCCCTCTGCTCCTTCCCTCATGGTGACAAAAAGCCAGTGCAGCTAGAGCCATTATATCTGTGTTTCTGGAAGCATAAAGAAAAATATAGGAAACAAAAAGAGTGGTGCCAATTTTAGCAAGGTGAAGATTTTCTTTTAAGTCTCCAGCAGACTTCTATGTAGATCTCATTGGCCATGGTTGGGTCACATTGCAACGCCAAGGTCCAGATGCTGAGCCTGGGAAGGTTAGATTTTACTTTTTCAGTGTCTACTGCTGAGGAAGACAATGAAACAGGATTGGAAATGGAGACAAGAGCCAGGCTGTGAACCATGTTTTTTACCACTGCCCTGAATTCTGACATAAGAAGTTCCGTTTTCTTTCCTTTAAAACAAACTGTCTTCCAAAAGAATATAGATCTCCTTTGAATGCAACAATTAAAATAATGAAGTGCAATGAAATGGTTGCTATCCAAAGAATTCTCTTTTTCTCTTATACAATTAATTATCTTCTGAACATTGAGTGTAACTCTGATCTAATGATTGCATTTGAGTGGGAAAGTGGTTTATGATAGCAGGTATAAATTATTACTAGAGAAAGACACGTGGATATTTTGTGTAGCTGAATCTGCTAATTATTCATAGTTCTGCTGCCTATTCTTAATGGTTTCACAACCAAATCCCTTTCAACAGCTTTCCTTGCCAATTGGTGCAACCACATAACTATGTTCCAGCTGGTGGAAGTTGCCCGGAAATGATGGTTGCTATTTCTCACATAGGAACGTTCCTTGCAGATCCTTCATGTTGTTCATTCTCCAACTGTTGGAGTAGACTTGATAGCTAGCAAACAAATGGTAGGGTCACAAGACTGAAGGAGCCATTTGCAGATAAGAAACACTGACGTCAGTCACTTAGGTGAGTAAGAAGTAAACATGCATCATGCTAAGACTGAAATTTCAGAGTTTTCCAGTTACAGCATTTCTAGCATTGTAGAAACAGATACACTTGAATAATTCCAGAAGAGATAAGAAGAGCTCGTTTGTAGTAAGATTTGGCCTTGGCCCAGCTTTCTGCAGTCATGAGCAGACAGCGGCCCTCTGCATCAAGACTGGCGATGTTCACTCAAGTGGAAACAGATTTTTTAATGTCCCTGCTCAATTTAGTCAATGGATAACTCTCGAGTCTATCTCCTGAAGCTTTTCTTAAAACTTAACTCATATTCACAACCATTAAAATATATTAATACATAGGCAGAGTTCAGTTGGATTTTCCAGGTCAGGGGCTAGACATTCAAAATCTATGAATAGATAAAAACAAAACATTTTTATTAAGTAGATGTTTTCCAATATCCACTTGAACAAAGTAAAATTTTTGCAAAGTGTGTACGTTGCATATCCTTTAATTTCCCAGGTGTTGTGGCTCTGCATTTCTTATACGAATTGCATAATTTATAGATGTTGATGGACCACAAGATATCAAACTACACTTCATCAAGATAAAATGTTCTTGTCAATGTCTTTCTGAATAAGGCAACCTTAACTCTCTTTCTCAGGGCATATTAAGCTCAGATTTATATTGCATTTCCTAGGTTTGGGACCTGTCATTCTCCTCTAGACCATCAGTTCCTTGAGTGCAGGAGTCTTATCTTATTTGTATTTTATGGACTTACCATACTGCCAATACCCAGAGCAGACATACAACAAAAATACTGGCTGGTTAAATGAATAAATTACTTAGAAATGGGTACAAATGGATACAGCCCTGATTGTAATTTGAAGATATATTAAATAAGTTTTTATGCAAATTTAAAGTTCAAATGCTGATGTTCACATTCAATATTTTGTGACAACTTTATGAATAACAGCACTGATGACAACTGAATTGATCATAAAGATAATGTGATCTGCAAAGGAAAAAAAAAAAGATAAGCTAGATTGGGATGCTTGGGGGGGATAAGGAGGAATAGAAACCAGAAAGGAAGACTGTCAAATGTCACTGCTTGTAATGATGAATGCCCTGAACTGCCATGTGAGTCTGCTTGTTTGTGTTGGTTCTGACCTAGCATCTTTGATCCCGCCTTTATCTGAGGTACATATGAAGATGTACTTGGAAAAGGGGCATCTAAACGTCCCAAAAGTCACCTGTCATGGCATCCAATAGTCTGTCCATCTGCCACTACCTGACATTGCAGCTGTTGTCTTCCGAGCTCGTCTGGCATGGTCGCTTCCCCCAACCCAACCCTCCCAGCTCTCAGACTTGTGAGTAGTTTCTCAAGAACAATGGCTTGTCCATTCCTCTGCTTTGCCTACAATTCTCTGCCTGCAGTACCGGCCAGAAGGAAGGATCGCCGGAGCCCAGCAGGTCGAGGCTGCGGTGGCCGGGAGTGGCCACTGCACTCCAGTCTGGGCGACAGAGTGAGACTCCAACTCAAAAAATAAAAATAAAAAAAAAAAGAAGCCTAATGATCTGATACTTGAATGAAAGTTTTCCATATAGCAAAGCAGTGAAGAAATGTGCCTTAATGAAGGACCTAGAATTTTAATTTTTCTACAAAAATGAAGACGTTCACAAAAATGAATACATTTTTCATTAGGCTAAGAAGAATTGGAAAAAGAAGAGAATTCTCTTCATCACCAAGCCTTGCATACCTGAATGAGAAATTGAAGATTTATTTCTTCTTCATATAAAATTCCAATATAGCCTGGGTAAACCGTGTTTCAGGACCCAAACAGGAAAACGTCCTACCTTCTGACTATACAAGTCTATGACAGATAGGCAGATAGGTAGAGAGGAGATGAGACAGAGTAATTGCTACTCCACCTTATAATCTAGAATGTGATGCTGCCTCCTCTGAATCCTTTCCACATTGCCACACTTCCATGCTATAGTCTTGTCACGCTTTTTATAATATTTGTCACATTCTATTGACAGTTATGTGTTTGTACATGAGTGTCTTGTATCTGACCTGCTAGGATTGTCTTGTAAGTGGTATATTGCCATGTATAGAAAGGTAGTTCATGAATGGTGGAAGAACAAGTGAGTTGATTCCAAAACCATCCCGGAGCAAGATGGACTGGAATGTGTCCCTGCGATGGCTTCATAGATATTCTCTAGAGACAACAACAATCAGGGATGCTTGAAGACGTTTCTAATGTGTCTGGGAAAACTCCAGAAAAATATTTAATAGTTCATAAGCTCCTCAAATGCTTTTATGTTTTCTAAAAAGCATAAACGTTTTGAACAAAACCACTTGGCATCTCCCTGAGAAGACTCTGCTCACCTTTTGAATGAGTGTTCCAAAAATAATTGCATGTATGATAAGGGCTGTTGTGAAGAACGTGATTAATTTTTTTTTTTTTTTTTTTGAGTTGGAGTCTCACTCCGTCGCCCAGACTAGAGTGCAGTGGCCGCTCCCGGCCACCGCAGCCTCGACCTGCTGGGCTCCGGCGATCCTTCCGCCTCAGCCTTCCAAGTAGCTGGAACTACA
>CAUYQG010065468.1:0-19172 GCA_963574415.1 Tarsius wallacei | reverse complement strand
CTTAATTACTTCCCAAAAGTCCCATTTCCAAATACTACCATATTAAGGATTAGGACTTCAGCATATGAATTTGAAAATGGAAGAAACCAACAAGGGTGCCTGAACGAAGTGTATTTGTATACCTAACCCTTAACTGTACCCCACA
Organism: Tarsius wallacei; assembly: GCA_963574415.1. Lineage (NCBI taxonomy): Eukaryota > Metazoa > Chordata > Mammalia > Primates > Tarsiidae > Tarsius > Tarsius wallacei. The sequence continues at coordinate 19,027 of CAUYQG010065468.1, read as the reverse complement.
ATATCATAATAAAAAATATTGAAAACAAAAAACAAAAAAAGAAAATGGAAGAAACAATTCAGTCCATAGCAATCTCCCACTACACTGTGTATAATCACCCAATTGAATGGATAAGTATGCAGTCTCAGTGTGTAGGCTCCAGATTCGACCACTTTTTAGCTGTGTAGACTTGGACAAATAATCTATTTTGAAGTTTAGTTTCTTCACCTATAAAATAGGGATACTAATTAATTCATATGATTACTTCATAGTATTACTGTGAAGAATAAGTGAAATAATTTACATAGAAGACATAGCCCAGTGTCTGACAAGAAGTTAAGTGTTCAGTAAATGTGTACTATGTTTATGACATGCCCATGCTGACTACTTTTCCTAAAATGTCTTCTCTTAAAGTCTGATTATCTATCACTTGCTAGCAATCCTTCCGGGCCCAACTCCAGAAAATACTACTGTATACTCCACATGCCTTTTCAGACCCCTTGAATCAGAATTATAGTCTCCATCTTCCAGTCTACTGTGGTTATGCCTCTAGTACTTATTGTGCGTTGCCTTAGTCTAGGTGAATAAGACATTTAAATCCCAAAGCATTAAACAATAAGCTCATGGCTTGGGGGGATGTGTATTACCCATGATGCCCAAAGTACTACCTTGTCTACAGTTGGTACTTCAAGCAAAGATCCGTACTGGCTTAAGAGTCAGGATACTGTGGTTTTAGTTCTAGTGTTGCTAGTTTTTATGTAGTGGTAGTCCCTTGAAATAATTAATCTTACAGCGTTTGCCTTGATTTTTGCAACAATAAAACAGGAAGACATTCCCAGCTTCCAAATATTTCTTACTAATAAGCATGTATGCTGTAGGAACTTCATGGAATCTGATTATGAATCTCAGCCATGCCACTTACTAGTTGTGTCACCCTGGAAAAGTCTTTTAACTTCTTCACACCTTATTTTCCTCCCCTGAAAACAGGAATAATAAGACATTTTTAAACATATTTTTTATTTTAAAATTGTGGGGTACAGTTAAGGGTTAGGTATACAAATATGCATTGTGCAGGTACGCTTGTTGATGAGGTGTGTCCCCCCCGTCCCCAGACAGATATTGACTACCGTTAATCCCACTCCCTTCCCCTCCCTGCCCGCCCCCCCATAGTTTCCCGCCACTGTCAATCCATTTCTTATAGTATTACGGTAGATACGAGCGGCCAACAGATACATGAAGAAATTTTCAACCTCACTAGTCATTAAAGAGATGCAAAAAGACATTTCTTTTAAGGATTAAAAAAAGGCTTGTGTAAGGCAGGCTAGAACTCAGTAAAAATTCAGTAAGTGTTGATTAATTCCTTTTTTCCTATGGTTTGAATGTCCCCTCCAAAACTCATGTTAAAATTTAATTGCCAATGTAATGATATTGAGAGGTGGGACCTCTTTAGGCCATAAGAGCTTTGCCCTCATGGGTGGGTTGAGTGTCTTTAAAAAGGAGCTTTGGAAAGCTGTTCCTCTATCTTTACTCTTCCACTCTTCTGCCACATGAGAACAGTGTTCCTCCCCTCTAAAAGATGCAATGTTCAAGACACCATCTTGAAAGTGGAGACTAGGCCCTTACCACACACTGAACCTACCAGCACCTTGATCTTGGACTTCCCAGCCTCTGGAACTAGAAGAAATAAATTTCTGTTCTTTATAAATAACCCAGTCTCAGATATTCTGTTAGCTACACAAAATAGACTGGGGCAATTTCCCATTCCTATCCTGAGTAAGAATGCACTTTCCCAGCTCTGCCTGCATTCCTATCTCCATTGCCCCTGGGGAACCTATTCCTTTCTAACAGTATTGGTCACTTTCTTGTCTATATTTTATTCTTCATACCTTTTTGCTCTGCTAAAATGCCTGTCTCCATCCCTCTCCCTGTTATTTCCCCTCCCAATTTTCATGAAACACAGATAATAGCCTGGAGTAGAGAAATGTCCCAGGACCACTAGTTCACCTGGAGGGGTGGCAAAACAAGAGTTTCTTAACACACTATTAAAGCTTCAGTGGGAAACAGGGTGTTTCTGGAACCCATGGTTAAAACATAGAATGGATTTTTCCACAGAAGCAAAGCTTCACATGGTCATTAGCATCTATGTTATTATTAATACAGCATGATCTTTCAGATTATGGGTTACATGGGCATTTATGGTCTGGCCTGGGACCCTAATTACCAGGGATACCATTGTTTTCTATGGGAAAATGCATTCCACATTCCAAGCAGCTGACTCACAAACAATTTTGGAATATAAGCCACACATGAGTTACAAACTTTCTTTACTTATTTTCTATCTTACCAATATCAAGCATAGAGCTAAGCACTCCAAAGTGCTAACTACTTACAGAAACCGGATAGCTAATGCAACCACTTGCAGGACCCTGTACACACAATGTCCTGTGTTGCAGCAAGTCTTTGAGCTGCACCCACTGGTTGAAATATCCTGCCATCCCCACCTCCTCGGGATTTTACCTTCTCAGTCTTCCAAGTTTACCTCAGACTTCACATCCTTCTCAAACTCTGGCCAACTTCTCTGATTCCTATGTGGCTAAGTACTCTTCTCTGTCCCCTAAAGCCCCACATTTATACCACTTCCAGAACACATATCACAATGCATTTCCACTGCTCAGTTATCTGCTTGCTTGTTTCCCTCTTCCACTTGAGGACAGAGACTTTTATCTCATCCCTGGTGAACAGTAACTGACTCTCAGTAGGCAGAGTTTACTAAAAGAATGAAATACCGGGAGCTATAGATCCAACAAAAAGCATGCAGGTAGTTCTCTTCACAGAACAAAAGGATGGGAGCTGGGGGAAAGGCATATGGCTAGGCTGAAGAGCAAGAACTAAAAATACCAGCACAGTAAGTACACGAGGTACCATGGCTTAGATGCTAGGTCTTCCACATGCTCTGAATGACCATTGAATGCTCAGTATTTGTGGACTAAATTAAAGAATCAGATTATTATATGATGTTAGAACTACCGGGGACTTAAGAAAGAAACTTATCCTCCTCTGTCATTTGTCCAAAGGCAAAAATTGAGCTCCAAACAAGGGCTAGGACTTGTTATTCACTCAAAAGAAATATCAGAGTGGCTCTCACCCAATATCTCCCTTCTTGACCTACAGCCAAGATAAGATAACCATCGTGTTCAAAGGAAACTCCAAACTGTTGCTTTTAACCTTCTCTCTATCTTCTAGGGTCAGCCCTACATAGACTAAAGTAAACTAATGTAGGTTGAAGAATAAAATCTCTGAGATTAAAAAAAGCCCCTCTCCCCACCAAAACCACCCAGTTCAAACTGTTTCCAAACAACAATAAAAATCTTCCCTGACACTACTCCCAACAGGTAACAATGTCCTCCTGCAGTAACAATTGCACTCATGCTACATTAGATCTCCCAGGATTTCTGGCAAAGGTATTTTATATTTACATTGACAATATTCTAGAAATGCCCTATATTTACACTGATAATATTTAACTGCATTTTTTAAAAAGCATGAACATTGTTACCAAAATATGGCACTGAAATAAACTGTCTGAATAGTACAAATGGCCAGAAAGCATATTGCTGTACAGAGGCATTGGTGGAAATTTCCAACAGCAAAAAAAGGTCCCTCCCATTGGTAACATTTTTCCATCAAAAGAATGTTTGAAGATTTCAATGGGATTTTATAGACAGAATTCTCAATGAGTATCTTGAAGAGATCTTCCAATACATTATCAGTTTGCTTTTCCATCTCTATGTTTGTACATGTTTTATGACTAGTAAGTGGTGGAGTAGAAATAGCACTGGACTAGGAGTTAGAAGATCTAACTTCTAGACCTGGATCTGCTACTGACCACCTGTGCCATCCTGGGTAGATCATTCTCTCTCTAGGAGCATCAATTTCCCCATCTGTAAAATAAGCAAGTGAAATAGATCAGAGTTCCCTCAGAACCCTGTTTTTATTTGTTTGTGTGCATCTGGGCTTAATTTCATTTGTCAAAAAGAGTTCTAGTGCTTTAAAAATATTCACAAATTATCGAACTGTAACTCTTTATGGTCACTTATTGCTCAGCAATCTATGATTTTTTAATTGGTTGTTAGTGCATATGGATCTAGGGATACAGCAGGTTCAAATGGGACTATTTGCAAAAATTGCTATCAAACTAGAAATTACCTTCTAAAAGTGAAACAAAGTAATGGATAAAGTCAGCCACCTACAGAAATCTTTCCACCTTAAGGCATGGTTTGTAAATGTGCTGCTGATGAGTTTCCAATGTCAATTCAGTTTACAACCAGACCAAACTATGATTAATGTAAGCTAAATTATGACAAGTACTGTCATAACAAGTGGGGAAGGAAAAGTGTTTGCTTGGATTCCAGGGAGAGCCAAAGTGAGACTGTGTTAATGTGCTCTGTCCAGGAGAATCAGTACTCTGATTCTACAAACAAATACCAGTTCTCTAGAGAGGAATATTTCTGGAGTGGAGAAGGACAATCTGTCATACCACCATAATTTAATGGAAATGTCTTGACAACATCAGATTCCCCTTTATTCTAAAATAATCTTCCTTTTTTCTAAAATAATTATCTAAAAGAATTCTCTAATTATTTATTCTCTGTACTCAAAAAGTAATATTCTGATATAACAAAGTGAGTTTCCAACTAGAAGAGAGTACCCTGTGCAAAAGATCAATACTAGCTGAATACAACTTTTGTCATAAATTAAGAAAATGGATCTCTGGAAGATCAGAGTAGTCTGATTTTGATTAGCATGAGCAAATTGATCTAATTGAGTTTATATTCTGAAAAACTAAGTCCCAAACCCCAAATCTGAAATGACCTTACCATACCAAGAAGGACATTCATGTATGCCAGTATGCCAGCCAGTTTGAAATGGACTGTACCTCGCTAGCGCCATTCTGTCTTTTAATGAAACTGCAAAATAGCAGATTGTCTGTTTCTTGGTGCCCAGTACTAATGACACACACAAAAAAAAATAAAAATAAAAACATTTTCCAATCCAGATGCATTAAACCAATTATCTTTGCTATATTTCAGGGCAATACTTTTAGCCAGCTGGCCTGCCAGGAGGTTCGAAATCAATGAAGATTTAATAAGTACCTACTATGTAAAAGGCAACAACTACAGGAAAAACTAGGTGAAAAATTTAAAAAGGTGCCTGAATCACTACTGCAAACCTACAAATGAATACTGATGAAAATGAAATGAAAATCCTTTTCATATCTAAGAATGGATCTGTGACTTTACTTCAAACTTTCAAGGACAGCACATATGATGTTGCATGACCTAACTAATATTTATCTTCCTGGCCTCATTTTCAGCCATTTTCTCAACATACACCATACCCCCAGTCCTATAATATATTGGCAATTCCCTGAGTGCAGTATGCACTCTTACATGTCCATACTTTTTACATGTGTAGTTTCTTCTGCCTAGAGTATCCTCTTTGTGCTAAACTTTCTGATTCAGACCAAATGTTATCATATTTTCTAAGCCACCACTGAGAATGAGTTGCGTCTTCCTATATATCTCTGTAGAGCTCTATATATATGACATCAAAGCTCTTACATTGCTGTGTTGTAACTGCTGATTTTCTTGTCTATATTACCTCTTACAACATCAGCTCCTTGAGAGAAAATTTGGTATTTTGTTCATTTCTGTATCTACAGTTACCTAATAAGCAGTAGGCACTTATTAATAGTCATGCACCACATAATGACATTTTAGTCAACAACAGACTGTTTATACAACTGAGGTCTCATAAGATTGTAATAGTGCCTTAAAATTTCTTTTCTATGTTTAGACACAAAAATACTTATCATTGTGCTATAATTGCCTACAGTATTCAGTAACATGCTGTACAGGCTTGAAGCCTAGGAGAAATAGTCTTTACCAAATAGTCTAGGTATGTAGTAGACTGTACCATCTAGGTTTGTGTAACTACAATCTATGATGTTTGCACAATGACAAAATCACCTAATGATGCGTTTCTCAGAACCTAACCCCATCAGAGAGCAGTGCATGACTGAATATGTTTGTTGAATAAATGACTAAATACCCTCATAAGAAATAGTACAGTAGGACAACAGGGATATGATCCAACCAATGGGAGCCATTAACTTGAGTTATAAACACTTCACATAGTCACACACTGAAATTTCCAATGTGGTTTCTTCATGTCTGAAATGATCCCTCCAGTGGCACAGCCATAGTAAAGCCATCAAACACTGGGTATTTTCTTATTAATTGTTGGTCACTTTCTTAATGAAACTCAAAATAAATCATTCTACAGGGAGCACATTGTGCACAATAACTGGAGGCTAAAAGAAAGAAGAGAAAATCAACACTAGAATGGGCTAGGCAAAGGTTACAGTGCCTTTCCATTCTTCCAAGAGCTCTTTGTGAATTGGATCCCACATTCATCTTTCCTTCTGGGTATTTGAAATAATGTCAGAGTAAGAAATAAATGTCAGATGAGCTGAAAAATATCTGGTTAAGAGGATAGCGTTTCTGACATAGCCAAAGAAAGGCTATTCGAAACTTCCCACATAAATGTGGCTTTCAAACATTTATAGACCTTAGGCAATGTTGCACTTTCTGGGGAGGGTAGAAAGCATTTATTTTCTTGTTCCTCCTCTAGCTTTTCGACAAATACCTTTTCCTCCTTTCAGTGATATTATTACACTTCAGTTTACCTTTAAGAAAAGACAATGAAAGAATGAAAGAAGAAAGAAAAAAAAACTATCAGTAATAGTGACAACGTTATTGCTTCAAATGGCCATTTTTGACCTAACTTCTATCATCTGGCCTATGGCAAGATTGAAAAGTTTTTATCTTCTTTTTCGAACATGATTCCTCTTTCTTTCAACTCATTTTTCTCTCCTCCTTTTCTCTCCCTCCTTCCCTCTCCATTTCTCTCAGGTACCTCTGGAGTTGTTATTTTCCGATGTCCTATACATATTCTGTAATTTGGCTTCAGTTAAAATTATTGAATTGACTTTGGTGCCATTTTTAATTTTTGGCATATATTGATTTCAGTTTTAGGTGCTTAGTTTCATGCTATTATAGATAAATTCTGGTTTACACTTCAAAATCAATGATATATGTTTTAGCTATGGTGTAGATTATCCATTAATATTTCATTTTTATTACCTTAAAGCACAACTTTGTATTGAGAGTAAACTAAAATGATTGATGGATGAATACACTGGGTCCTCTCATAGCCCTAATGGGAATTTTCTGTACAAAGCAGCAAGAGCTTCTAATGTCTGAAAGCCTTTACAATGGTACCACAAGGGTATCAGGAGACCGAGGTCCCTGTTAGTTATTTAACTCATCCCAGAGTCAAATCAAACCTCCCTCAGAATTGTGCCTAGGCTTGTCTGGGTCTGCATACCAGTTGCATCCCTGTAAGAAGAGGAGCATTTAATTTTACATAGTTATCACAGATTTGTCCTCCTTAATGACAACAGCTCCCTTTACCTTTTCATTTACCCAAGCAATCTTGCACCCCAATTGTGATTTCCCAAATGAGAGTGAAAACAAATATTTCAATCCTTTTGGCAGAAAGATTTATCATTGTAAATTAATTAATTGGCTTTTAAACATTGCTCTGTGCTTTTGTGGTATAAGTTTGATTTTCCAGAGCTAAATCAAATGGGTATAAACACCACCAAGGTCAACCCACAAAATTGAAACCAGACAGAAATAGGAAGACCTAAATCTTCAGTATCCTCATTACATAAGCTATGTTATACAAAGTCCTTAGCATAGCATTTTATACCCTTAGTAATCTGTCCTCTCCCCTTTTTGCTTTAAACTTCTGCACCTCACTTTCATTCTACTACACTACAGCTACTCTAACATCTATGCATTTTCTCATGTTCCATCCCTATACCACCCTCTAGTCCCATTTTGCCTAGTGAATCCAAGACTCAATGCAAGTTTAGTCATTCCTAAAAGACTTCTCCCTACTCCTTAGGCAGAACTGATATTTCCTTGATGAGGTCATGGAGGTCGATTTATGTCTCTAATACTATATATATATATATATATATATTTATGTCTCTAATACTATATATATATATTGCATTATATTATAGTTATGTAACTATATTCATTACTCAGATGGTGAATGCCTTGAGGGCAAAGAAGTATGTCTCATTTATATTAATATCCAATCTCCAGAATTGGAGTTAGTCACACCCTCTTTTGTACCCTCATGGCCCTTGGGCATACCTCTCTTTTCACATATAGTACTCTATATCAAAACCATGTATTTACAAGTCTATCTTTCAGACTGTGAGCTCCTTTTTAATTTTTTAACAAACATATATAGTGCTTACTAAGGTCAAGACAGTCTTCTAAGTGATTAACTTATTTTAATTCTCACAACAACCATATGAGGTACTATTGTGTGTACGTATGTATAGTATATATGTATATATATGTATGTAGGAATATGTATATATGTGTGTATGTGTGTGTATATGTACGTAAGATTATGTATTTATATAGGTGTAGGTGAGTGTGTCTATGAAACACTGAGGCACAGAAGTTAAATAACTTTTTAAAAGTTCCTCTGGATCCATTTATTCATTCTTGTATCCATAGCACAGGAAGAGAAACATACAAAGTGTTCAAAAGATATTTGGAAAAATGAAGTAGAACACAGACCTTAATATCTTTAGTCCCATTTGTGACCACATAAGCTACCATTAAATGGGTAGACTAACAATTTGGATACATTTACAATTTAACAGTGATCATAGTGTGAACATATTGATCAATGTCTAAAAGGATGATCTAATCACAAACATTAATATAGCCCTACTACTAGCCATCAAATAACATGGAAAATCAAATAATTCAATAATATTTATTGAGCACCTATTAAGTGCCAGGAACTTTGCAAGTGCTGGCGCTATAACAGAGGATGAGACAAATTCCTTGTGTTGTACTCATGAAGCTTACATTTTAGTAGAAAAAGAAAGACAACAACAAAACAAATTTTTAAAATTTAAATACAGAAAGATAAACTGGAGTGTGGAGGAAGATGAAGGCAGAGCCAGTCTATGTGAGTCCCTGTGTGAGTGAGTGAGTGTATGGACAATTTTGCGTACATGTCTGTGAGTAAGTGGGTGTGTGAGTGGCTGACTGAGTGGGGACTCGGGAGCAAGTGGTCAGGGCTCTCCTGATGAAGCGGCTGGTTCCACAGCTGCTATGCTGGGACCCTAGTGTTTCCCAGGGTACAGAAGCTGAGTGACATTTTTTAAAAATCAGCAAAGCCCTCCCCAGGAAAAAGCTGCCAGGAATGACTTTTGACTCCAGGCTCTGCCTCATCTTCCTCCACCCTCCAGTTTAGTGCCTGGCTGGACACTAGCAGCAAGGGCTGCAGAGGAGGCACAATCAGGGAGCCAGAGGAAGAGCTCCACTCTGCCACCATCTTGAAAACTGTGCAGGGAAGTACTCCGGCTTGCTCACCATGGAGCAACAGACCCAATCTCTATGACCAGCGGGTTAACTACTCAGGGGCTGATCAAAACCCAGAGGGAACATCTTGAAAACACAAACATCAGAGGGATAGAAAGAATGCTGAGTCTCAGGCACCCCACCCACTACCCAGATTCAACCATAGAACAAAGGGTGCGACCAGAAAAGGAGTAGGAAGACCCCCAAAGATATCAGCTGACCATCCTCCTCCTCCCCAGCAATCCTCTGAACATTAGAACCACATGACTGGGGCATGACTGAACCAGGTGGAACCTGGATGTCAGCACGATAGGAGAACTCTACTCCAGGGTAAGCCTGACTGGGGCATCTGCCACAACCAGTACCTGGGGAGGAGACAATACTGCACCTCCCCACCAGAGGGAATCCCCAGACCACATAAGAGCGGGAGGGGAGAACTAAAGCCCACACACCACCACTGCCCTTCCTTCTTCCGTGGGCCATGCACTGGGGAGATTGTGAATGTGGCTGCAGCACTACAGGAGACAGCAGAGGGGCTTACCTATGAGCAGCTGAAAGGAACAATTACAGAACCTGCCACAAGAGGGCAGGTTTTTTTATTTTAATTTTTTCCTTCTCTTTTTTCTTTGTGCATGAATGTGTATATGAGGATTTTATTTGCATTTCTCTCAGCTTTTTGTTTTTTCTTTCTTTTATTTTTGTCTTTTGTTTATGTGTGCACATAAATGATTTAGTATTCATCTTTCAGCTTTTTCTCTTTTTTTATTTTAATGTGTGTGTGAATGTATGTGTGAGGGTTCCATTTGCATTACCCCTCCCATTTTTTTCTTTTCTCCTTCTCCTTTCTTTTGTGTTGGGCGTGTGTGTGTGTGTGTGTGTGTGTGTGTGTGCGTGTGTGTGTTTGCATGTTCGATTTCTTGTTTTTTTTTTCTTTTTTTCAGTTTGTTTTGGTTTTTGTTTGTGTGTGTATTTGTTTTTTGCTTTGGTTTCTGCTTTTGATTTTCTATGGCTTTTTTGTCCATCTTATTTCATTCTACTTTTCTCTGTTCTTCTCATTGCTATTACTTTATCTTGGACTCAGGGGCACACACATGTACCCATTGCATCATCATATAGAGTGGTGATGGGGAGTGTGTCTTAGAGAACCCTTATCCCAGTCAGTGAAAATTGTAATTTACAAGTAGTTTCTGAATCCTAGCTCCCCATCCTCCACCTTATTTGCCTCCCAAAACTCCAAGTGACAGCAAAGCTTCTCACCCTAAGCCCTGTTTCAAAATAGAACAAATTCAGAACCCTGATCAGAGAAGAATAAAGGAGTGAACAAATATCAGAATTAAAAGCCCCTCTCACTACCACTGAATAATGGAACTAAAGAAAAAGAAAGAGACCTTTCATAAATGAGGAAAAATCAATGGAAGAACATAGGTAATTCCCAGTGTTACAAAGATAAAACATCTGAAAAATAAGACTGCAGAGCCTCAACAATGGAAGTCACCAATGACTGGCCCTAGAATACAACAGGGATTAGGGAATGAATGGAAAGAGTGAATAAGACTCAAGGAAGGCAAGATGCAACACTGAAAGAACTCATAACAGAGATCTTGGCCATAAAAATCTTATCCAGGAAATAAATAACAAGATGACAAGCATGGAAAGCAGAATTAATCATGCAGAAGAAACAATCTCAGAATTTGAAGACCAAAATATGAAATTAACCTGATCTATAAAACATAGAAAGAAAACTCAGAAAGAAAAAAAAAGTCTCTAAGAGATGGGCAATTATATTAAGAGACCAAACCTATGCCTCATTGGTATCCCAGAAGAAGAAAGGGAAAGGGAGAAGACCAGGAGGTTATCCAAGAAAATTTTCCCCATCTCACCAGAGATGTGACCAGCCAAACACAAGAGATACAGAGAATCCCTGAAGTATGTCAAACAAGAAAATCAATCCCTAGACACATAGAAATTTGTCTACACAAAGGAGGTACAAAAGAAAAAATCCTGAAGGCAGCAAGTTAGAAAGGTCAGACTACCTACTGGGGAGTACTAATCAGAACAGCAGCAGACCTGTCAGCAGAAACACTACAAGCTAGAAGACACTGGAGTAAAATTTTCAAGGTCTTCAATGATAAACCACTTCAACCAAGAATTTCCTATCCAGCCAATCTCAGCTTCATCAGCAATGGAGAAGCAAAATCCTTCCCAAACATCCATTCCCTAAGATATTATGCAGCTTCCAGATCAGCTCTACAGGAGATGCTTAAAAAGGTATTACAGGATGAAAGAAAAAAAAAAGAATGACCACACACTTCCCAAGAGAACAGGAGAACACACAATCAACAGAGAATACATTGCAACTGCAAACATGAAAACACACACATACATCAATCCAAAAGTTAAAAGAAAACAAACAATGAAAAACTTTATAGAACCTTATGATGAGAATAAACACATTTCAATAATCAACCTGAATGTGAATAGGCTAAAAGTACCACTGAAAAGACAAAGGTTGGAAAAACTGTATTAAAAAAAAACATGACCCAATTATTTCCTGCATCCAGGAAACTCATCTCACCACAAGGGATGCTCATAGACTCAAAGTTAGAGGATGGAAAAGAACTTTCCAGGCAATTGGAACACTAAAGAAGGCAGGAATCATGACCTTAATATCAGACAAAACAACCTTTAAACTATCAAAAAATTAAAAAGATATTGAAGGATACTACATAATGATAAAAGGTTCAATCCATCAACAGGAAATATCCATCTGAAATATGTATGCACCCAACACAGGAGCACCTACATTTATAAAGCAACTACTAAGTAAACTAAAAAAAGATATTGACTCTAACACTATTATAGTTGGGGATGTAAATACACCACTAACAACCCTACATAGATCATTGAGGCAAAAAAATCAACAAAAGTATCCAGAAACTCAACCTGAAGCTTGACCGAATGGACTTAATCGATATCTACAGAACATTCCACCCAACAACCACAGAATACACATTCTACTAATCACCACATGGAACATACTCCAAGATTGATCTCATCCTTGGCCATAAATCAAGCATAAACAAATTTCATAAGATCAAAATACTGCCATGCACCTTCTCAGACCACAGCGGAATAAAAATTAATATCAACACCAACAAAATTCCCCCAAAACCCCCAAAGACATGGAAACTAAATAGCATGATGCTGAACAACTCTTGGGTTAACACAGAAATCAAAATAGGAATTAAAAGATTCCTGGGAACAAATAAAAATGAATAAACATCTTACCAAAACCACTGGGATGTCATGAAATCAGTAACACACAAGAAAATGGAAAGATCACAATTTCCAGTTTTTAACAAACCACATAAGGGAACTGGAAACACAAGACCACTAAAACCCTAACTTTAGCAGAAAAATCCAGATCACCAAAGTAACAGTCCAAATATGGGACATGGAAGACAAAAATCTCATAGAAAAAAAAAATCAACAAAACAAAAATCTGGTTCTTTGAAAGGATAAACAAGATTGATGAAGCACTAGCCAGAATGACCAAGAAAAAGTCCAAATAAACACAATCAGAAAGGCAAAAGATCAAATCACAACTGACCCCAAGGAAATAAAAAAGATTGTATGCACACCTGTATGGAAACAAACTTGATAACCTAAATGAAATGAAGGACTTTCTGACATCACACAAGTTCCCAATATTGAAACAAGACATTCAAACACTAAATAGACCAACTACAACCCAGGAAATTGACTCCATCATAAAAAAAAAAAAATACCTATAGAAAAAAAATCCCTGGACCAGATGGCTTTCCAGCAGAACTCTACAAAACATACAAGGAAAATCTGATACCAGTCCTATTGAAAGTATTCCAGCAATTGAGAAAGGTGGAACTCTCCCCAAATCATTTTATGAAGCTAACATCACATTGATACCCAAACCAGGTAAAGTTACAACAACAACAACAAAAAAGAGCTACAGGCCAGTATCCCTGATGAACATAGATGCAAAAATTCTCAACAAGATTCTAGCAAATCAGATTCAACAACACATCTCAAAAGTCTTCCACCATGACCAAATAGGCATCATTTCTGGGATGCAGGGCTGGTTCAACATCCACAAGACCATAAATGTAACCAAATACATCAACAGATGTAAAAATAAGAACCACATGATTATATCATTAGATACAGAAAAAGCTTTTGATAAAATTCAGCATCCTTTCTTTATTAAAAAAAAAAAAAAAACCTTGAACACCTAGGCATAAAAGGAACAAACCTCAAAATATTAAGCACCATCTATGACAAACCGACAGCCAACATATTGCTAAATGGACAGAAACTGTAAGCATTTTCCCTGAAAACCAGAACAAGATAAGGGTGCCTGCTATCATCCCTTCTGTTCAACATAGTGTTGGAAGTCCTAGCTGGAGCAATTAGACCAGAGAAGGAAATCAGAGGAATTCAAATAGGAAAAGAGGAAGTTAAGTTATACCTCTTTGCTGAAAATATAATGTTATATCTTGAAAATCCATGAGAATATGTCAAAAACCTCCTTGCACTAATAAAGGACTTTGGCAAAGCCTCAGGGTACAAAGTAAATGTGCAAAAGACAGTTGCATTCTTATACACCAGCAATAAGCAGATAGAGAACCAAATGAAAAGCATAATCCCATTCACAATAGCCACAAAAAAAGAAATATCTAGCATCTTCATAACCAGAGAAGTGAAAGGCCTTTACAATGAAAATTACAAAACACTGCTCAGAGAAATCCAGGAAGACATAAACAAATGGAAAATTATTCCACGCTCATAGATAGGAAGAACCAACATTGTTAACATGTCCATCCTACTAAAGGCAATCTACAAATTCAATTCAATACCCACTAAATTACCAACAATATTCTTCTCAGACATGGAAATGACAATACAGAAATTCATATGGAGACATAAAGAACTACTAATAGCCAAAATAATCATCAGCAAAAGAAACAAAGTGGAAAGTATCACATTTAAAGACTTTAAACTTTACTATAAGGATACAATCATCAAAACAGCCTGGTATTGATACAAGAACAGGCATACAGACCAAGGGAACAGGACAGAGATTTCAGAAACAAAACCTCAATTTTTCAACCAACTCATCTTCGGCAAAGCGTCCACCACCAACCACTGGGGAAAGGAGAATCTATTCAGTAAACAGTGCTGAGAAAACTGGCTGACTACATACAGAAGATTGAAACAGGACCTCCACCTATCACCATACACAAAAATCAACTCCAAGTGGATCAAAGACCTAAACATAAAACCTCAAATTATAGGAATCTTAGAAAATGCAGGAGACAGCCTTACAGAAATCAGAGTAGGCAACCAATTCTTGATCAAAACCCTAGATGTCCATGCCATAAGAAATAAGATAGACAAGTGGGACCTAATTAAACTGAAAAGCTTCTACAAAGCAAAAGAAACCATCAAGAGAGTGAAGAGACAGTCCACAGAATGGGGGGAAAAATATTTGTCAACTGCATATCTGATAAAGGCCTAACATCCAGGATCTACAAGGAACTCAAACGTGCCAAAAGGAAAAAAAACAACCTCATTAAAAAGTGGGCAAAAGACATCAATATATACTTCTCAAAAGAAGACATAAGGGCAGCCAACAGACACATGGAAAAGTGCTCAGCCTCACTATCATCAGAGAAATGCAAATCAAAACCACATTGGGATACCACCTAACCCCTGTAAGAATAGCCATCATTAATAAAACAAACAACAACAGATGCTGGTGAAGATGTAGAGAAAAGGGAATGCTTCTACACTGCTGGTAGAAATGTAAACTAGTCAACCTCCATGGAAAACAGTATGGTGATTTCTAGAAGAACTAGAAATTGACCCTCCATTTGACCCAGCAGTCCTGCTACTGGGAATATACCTGGAGGAACTCAAATCATTCTACAAAAAAGATACCTTCACATGCATGTTTATTGCCACACTAATCACAATAGCAAAAAAATGGAACCAACCATGCTGCCCACTGAAACACGACTTGGTTTAAAAAATGTGGTACATATACACGATGGAATATTACACAGCCATAAAGAAGGACAAACATATGTACTTCACAGCAACTTGGATGGATTTAGAGTCTACCAGACTTAGTGATCTATCACAGAAACAGATAACCAAGTACCGCATGTTCTCACTCATAAGCGAACCCTGAACAGGGATTGGCAAGTGGCAGGATACTGCCAGGGAGGCAAAGGTGGGCAGTGGGGAGGGCACATAACATCAATAAGGATACCCAATCTCACACAAGGCAAAGTAGGGATCAAAGTGAGGCCCAAACTTTACCTATATGATGACCACTTGTATACCTAATCCTGGATGGTAAACCACATCTTTAAAATAAAAACTTAAAATTAAAAAAGATAAGCTGTACTTAAAAAAATTAAATACAGAATATGCCTGGAAGTAGTAAGCACTATGAAAAACAATAAAGTAAGATAATTATTCAGATAATTTTGATAATTCAAGAAGAAAATACATTAGTCTTGATTATGTGACAGTTTCAAGTGTTTATTATGAACTAATTTTGATTCTGCAGGTTGTAAAATATTCCAAATGCAAATTTACACTTGAATTTCCCATTATGGGGATACTACATAGGCAAATGTTTCTTATAATGAAATCCACTGGGTACTCTAGTATTTAAGCCCAAATGGACCAAATAGCTTCTGCACAAGAAATAAATATTTGAGCAAGATTCCACCCGTATCATTTTTCTCTTCCTCCAGTTCTTATCACTACAAGTGTCTTCCAATTTTTCTCTTACCATAAACCATCTTCTCTCAGGCAGTAGTAATTATGTTTCTTTAAAATTCTCACTTATTAAGAACTAATGCAAATCTGCCTTTAAAGCAGATGCCAGCATGCTAAAACATTTTTATTCTGCGGTATTTCTGGAAAATGAAATAGTGTACTTCCATCTTTTAATGAAGAGATGTGGCAATGTTATTATAGACTTAGCTACAGTCCTCAAATATTTACAAAGACATTAGTAGACTAAATCATTCAGTAAACAACAACAAAAAATGTTTTTAGGAAGCCATAGTCAAATTGCCATGCTTATTGTTTCTCCATAAATACTTTGATATTAAAACCAGATTTTCATATCTTCAGGGGAAAAAAAAGAGAAGCATTAACTGCAGAAAAATGTAAGACAATCTGGTTACCTGAGGATATTTTTAAAAATAAAATCACTATGTATTTTCAAATGATAGAGAAATAATATTTTTAGTAATCTAAGAATGTTTATTGGCATTTGTGCCATATATTTACCTATATGTTCTTCTAAAGTTTTATTTCTCCAACATGAAAAACAAGACCCTATTTCCATGCCAGTAATGTTTAAAATGGAAAAACTGGGATGACCTCTGTCACCCTCTTTAAAATTCACATCCTCATTTGCACTTCAGTGGCTTAGAACTGAACCCTCAGGGATGGAATCATCATGAAATTGTTAATAAGTATTTTGTAATTATTCATTTGTTCAAGCATTTCTCTATCTTCCCTGTATTCATTTAAAAACAAATTTAACATGAGTACTGTACATTCATTTAAGAAAAATTAGAGGACACTAATCAGCAGAAAACAAAATTTTAAAAAACATGTAATTAAGCCACCCATTAATAAACACTATTAATATTTTGGTATGTAGCCAGTCAACACTTACATATGTATATATAGATATATAAAGATATACAATTATATAGTAAAAATTGAAGTATACTATTTTATAAAATATTTTCCTCACTTAAATCTATAGGGAACATCTTTCCGTCTTAATCATTATGGTCCTACACCATTGTTTTTTAGAAGCTATATAATGTATTTCATTGTGTGAATATTACATAGTTTATGGAACTACTTCCCTGTTACTTGATATATAAGTTGGTTAGGTTCTTTTACTTTTATAACCCACCTTCAGAGCTAAATGTTTTAAACAAACATTTATTTTCCAAAGAAAAGATGCTAGAAGTAAAGAGCTAAAAGGCATGAAAATATTTCAACATTTTCATATATATTTTTATTTTATTTTTAATTATTATTTTTTATTATAAAGATGTGGGGTACAATTCTGGGTTAGTTATACAAACACTGATTATGCAGGTACCCTTGTTGATGAGGTATGCCTCTTCCTCCCCTAGCAGTTTCTCTCAACTGCCAATTCTACCTCTCCTCCCCTGACAGTTTCCCATTACTGCCAAATGCTTTCTTATAGTATTATAATTGTTCAAGGTCCACTTATGAGTGAGAATATATGGTACTCTGTTCTTTGTTTCTGTGATCGATCACTGCGTATGATTGACTCCAAATCCATCCAAATTGCTGTGAAGTCCATATATTTGTCCTTCTTTATGACTGCATAACATTCCATTTTGTGTATGTACCACATTATCTTTATCCAGTCCAGCTATGATGGGCAACATGGTTAGTTTCATGTTTTTGCTATTGTGAATAGAGCTGCCAACAAATATACATGTGCAGGTATCTTTTTTATAGAATGATTTTAGTTCCTTCGGATATATTCCCAATAGGGGAATTTCTGGGTCAACTTGGAGTTGATTTTCTTTCAGAAATCACCACACTGTCTTTCAAAGAGGTTGCACTAGTTTGCATTCCCACCAGCAGTGTAGAAGTGTTCCTTTTTCTCCACATCCTCACCAGCATCTGTTGTGGTTTGTTTTATTGATGACGGCCATTCTTACAGGGGTTAGGTGGTCTCTTAATGTGGTTTTGATTTGCATTTCTCTGATGATGAGTGAGGCTGAGCACTTTTTCATATGTCTGTTGGCTGCCTGTATATCTTCTTCTGAGAAGTGTCTATTTATATCTTTTGCCCACTTTTTAAAGGGGCTGTTTGTTTTTTTCCTTTCGGAGAGTTTGAGTTCCTTGTAGATCCTGGATGTTAGGCCTTTGTCAGATATACAGTTGGCAAATATTTTTCCCATTCTGTGGGTTGTCTCCCTGCTCTCTTGATGGTTTCTTTTGCTTTGCAGAAGCTTGTTAGTTTGTTGAGGTCCTACTTGTCTCTCTTATTTCTTAAGGTATTGACCTTTAGGGTTCTGAATAGGAATTGGTTGCCAGTTCCAATTTCCATAAGGGTGTCTACTGCATTTTTCTAAGATTCTTATAGTTTGAGGTTTTACGTTTAGGTCTTTGATTCATTTAGAGTTAATTTTTGTGTATGGTGATAGGTAGGGGTCCTGTTTCAATCTTCTGCATGTGGTCAGTCACTTTTCCCAGCAACATTTGCTGAATAGGTTCTCTTCTCCTCAGTGGTTGTTGTTGGAGGCTTTGTCAAAGGTGAGTTAGTTGAGGAATTGAGGCTTTGCTTCCAGAATCTCTATCCTGTTCCATTGGTCTATGTGCCTGTTCTTGTACCAATACCAGGCTGTTTTGATTACTGTAGCCTTATAGTAAAGTTTGAAGTCTGGAAGTGTGATACCTCCTGC
>CAUYQG010065467.1:0-18399 GCA_963574415.1 Tarsius wallacei | reverse complement strand
ACACCTGGCTAATTTTTTTTTTTTTTTGATTTATTGTAGAGATGAGGTCTCACCAAGTTGCCCAGGCGGGTCTCGAACCCACGGGCTCAGGCAATCCACTCACCTCAGCCTCCCAAGGCACGGGATTACAGGCTGAGCCACCGAGCCCGGCTAGGGGGGCATTACGTTTATTGTGCACTTTATTTCTATTATTATTACATTGTAATATAGTGTGAAACAATTATTCAAATCGCCATAATGCAAAATCAGTGGGAGCCCTGAGTTTGTTTTCCTGCAGCTAGATGGTCCCATCTGGGGGTGATGGGAGACAGTAACACCCAAAGTGTGTTGCTTATGTCCAGTATACTCCGTAATTTCGTTTTGGTTGCTGTCACTGCAGAAAACCCTGCTTTACAAAGATAGGATGTTGGAAGCAGAAGCAGGCTTTTCAGTGCCTTTGTGGCAATCTCAAATTATTCTGTTTTGACTTTAATCCAGGATGTAAGGAGACTTACAGTTGTCTAAAGCATGCTTTGAAGGCCACCTCATTTGTGATCTCAAGCAGTTGATTCTCTACTAGTATGGACAAAGTTGATTCACCTGGCTGATTCACAAATGGGCCATGGATCCATTCCTTTCCAGTTCAGAGGTCTTTTGTGGTTGGGAAGTAATGCTCAAACTCTTTTGAAAGCTGAGACAGGTGATCATGCACCAGCTGGGAGAAAGAAGGCCCTGGCTCAGTCTCTTTAAAAATATCTGCTAATGTTTGAAACATGCCAAAAATCCCAATGTTCACTCTTTGCCCCCATAATGCCAGCTTGGTTTTGAATGTAGCCACTTTATCTGCTGTCTTGAACACAGTTGTCGTTCTCCCCTGAAGCAACAGATTGAGTTCACTGAGCAGATTGAATATGTCACACAAGTAAGCAAGTTTTTGCGACTCACTCCATCACTGAAACATGCTGCCAGTGGTGACTGCTTTTCTAAAAGAAATCACTGGAACGGCTCTTGAAACTCAAAAACTAGCCAGTGATCTACCTTTAGAAAACCACCTCACCTCTGGGTATAAGAGAAGATGTGTGTGGTCTGCGTCCATCTCCTTACACAGCTGTGAGAACAGATGTGAGTTAAGAGCATGTGCTTTGATGTGGTTGATAATTTTAATCATATCCTGCAAAACGTTTTAAGCTCAGGTGACATGTTTCGGCTAGCTAGCATTTCTCTATGGATGACACAGTGCTGACTTCTGACTTCAGAAGCGACCTCTTTGACCAAAGTAGTGCAACTAGAAAGCTGTCCAGTCACGGCAGCTGCTTTGTCCATGCGTATACCAACACAAAATGACCAATTTCATTTTCCTGATATGTCATCATTTAAAGACTTGGATAATTCTGTAGCTGTGGTGTGGGTTGGCAACAAAGTGCACATAACATAGCCTCAGGCACATCCTCCTAAAAAATATGTACATCATACAAAAACAAGCACTGTTGCCCTGGTGTCAATATCAGTAGACTCGCCAACCTGCATTGCATACCATAAACTCTCTCTAACAATTGTGCCTGAATATCCTCTGCTATTTCATCAATTTGTCTAGTTATGGTGCTGGCCAACAGAGGAACACGTGCCACCTTTTGAATTGCAGCCTCTCCTAGAAGTTCATGACAAATGTCCTTAGCAGAAGGCAGGATCAACTCTGCACCAATACTAAAGGGCTTCTTAGCTTTAGCAATGTGGTTAGCCATTAAGAATGTCGCTTTCAGGGCAGACACATCTGATGAAGTGATAGCCTTCAAAAATTGCTTCTGTTCCTTACGTTCACATTTTCTTTAAATTTTGAAAAGCTCCAAAGCCTTGTATTTTAATGTGGCAAAACAGTTTTGAAGGTTTCATGGCTTCGTTGGATCGTTGGTCATCACATATTATACAAAGTGGGCTTGAAGAATGTGAATCACCTGTTGCAATGAACCCCAAATTGAAGCAGAACTCTTGGTATTTTCTTTTAAACACAGTTTTCTTTTGGTTGGCAGTCTTAGAGCCTTCTGCTGTCTCATCATTGTGTCTTTCCTCCTTTCCAAAGAAGCTCTCCAATGACATTTGTCTTTTACTCCTTTTGGCTAGAGTTAGCTTGTGGGCGTACCAAAACCATGAGTGAAACAAGTGCACAGTGAAGAAAAGAGACTTAAACAGAAGTGGTCGATAAAAGAATGAGTGGGCCACATGCAGACTAAAATAAGTGTTGGATTCTGACTGAAAGCCTGCTAGCAGATGCAGCTGTACAATCGAAGTACATCAACTCACTTGCCACTCAAGTGATCTGAGTCTGCGAGCGATTGATTTATTATGTTCTCTGTACCGTCAAACCTCACTGCTAATGTTCATCTGTATTTGTAGTTGCTCCTCAGCACTGGCATTACTGCCTCGGCTCCACCTCACATCATCAGGCATTTGATTCTTATAAGGAGTGTACAACCTAGATCCCTGGCATGTGCCATCCATAATAGAGTTTGTGCTCCTATGAGAATCTAATGCCGTCACTGATCTGACAGAAAGAGGAGCTCCGACAGTAATGCAAGCAATGGGGAGTGACTGTAAATACCCATGAAGCTTCGTTCGCTCGCCTGCTGTGTGGTCCAGTTCCTAACAGGCCACAGGCTGCTACCAGTCCATGGCTGTTGTAGAGGATACAAAGAACTAAGAGACACAAAGTTTTCCCTTAAAAATGGGGAGACAAGAATTTGCTCATAAAAATAATTGCACTAGGAGGTGTATGTTTGGGACCTAGCGACTCAACCGGATAGCCTGGGTAGCAGGAATTCAGAGGGAGGAGAGGTTTTTGTGTGGGTGTGTTAAGATAGTTAAAGAAAGTTACCTGGAGGGCCAATTTGAATGCGATCTTGAAATATAGGAGAGTTCAAGTGAAAATAGCATGTGACAGGGAGGGAACTAAACTGTTCTAGATTCTAAGCAAGGTACTAATATAACAAACTCAGGACTGCATGGAGTGAATGCTAGCAGATTTCATTCAGAGCTATCATCCTAAAAGTTCAGCAGGATGAGGTGGGAAATTTCGGTGTCCCTGGATCTGAAAATTTTCTCTCTGAGTAGGTAGTAAAATGTTGACAAGCATTAAGCCACTCTCTGCTGGAAAGCTTCCTGGATGCCACATGCCACCCTGTGTTCATACTGCTGATGTGTGTCACATGCAAACATGGTAGTTTATGAAGCGTATCGTCTTGTGTTGTCAAAGAGCTTGCAACTCAGGTGCTGTTATCCAGGTGGGAGCAGGACTCAAAAGTGATCATGAGAACCGGTAAGGCTGGAGTGCTCTGGGAGGCAAAAAAAAGATAGCATTCACCTCTTGTTTTCTCTCTGTTTTTTCAGCATCAGGGTCACAACCACACACACTGTCATGGTCTAAAATCATGGGAATAACTAAGCCTTGTTGAGCCCATTCCAAGCTGCTGCTGCATATGATCTGTTTTGGAGAAAGTAACGCAGCAGCTGAGTGAATATTGAGGTGACCACCTCACGTCAGCACTGGAACACTCTGAAGCCAGGAGGGGTCAGGGAGAGAGGCCCATGACCGGGCGGGGACACCGTTCAAATGTGCGTGGCAAGACAGAGCAACCAGTGGCGTTGGAATACGCTCCTCCCTCTTCCATTGGATGTTTTTCTCACCAATCTCTCTTCGCTTGCTTCTAGGAGAGCCCTTTCTTCTTTTTCTTTCCCTCCTACCTCTTGTAACCATGGAGCATGTGTTGAATAAGAGGTGAGCAGGATCAATCATATTTTCAGTCGCAAGCAAATGGTGATGGAGGGCAAGGGTAAGAGACAAAGATGAGGGCGAGGAAATTACAAGCTTCGCCAGGCCAGAAGTGGACAGGCTGCCAAGGGCCTACACAGGCAGAAGTCCCTGAAGGGGTATCTTCTCTACTCACTGCCTCCCCGCAGACCTGTCTAGAGGCTGAGCCCTGGCCTGTACTCCTCAGAGAAGGGCACCTCCCACCACAGTAAGGGGAGTTGGCGACACCCTCAGCCAAAAGTGCCAAAGAAGCCAAGGGCCTGCTCTGTCTGGGTTCCCTGATGCCTAGACATGACACCACCCAGGAGTAGGAGTCTCAAGGGCTGGAGCTTCTTGAGTGTCCCCAGTTATGAATCCAGCAACGTCCAGAGGCACTAATATGTGTTTCGCCTGCGCCCGTCTGCTCCTCCACTTGACCTGGTGGTGGTTGGAACCATAAAATCTCAGACTTCGAACAATCCGTACATGATATAAGGCTGAACATTCTCTATCCAACCTTTCTAATTTGGGGATGTTTGCCTTCTGTTTGGACACTCAGGACAGGAAACTCACTGTTTCCAGAGGCAGCGTGTGTCATTGATAGCTGGTTCATGTGAACGGAACGTTCTCTCTCACAGTGATTTTTAAATCTTACACTCTGTATCTCCCATCCATTTAATTCTAGCTCTGCCCTTTGAAGACATACAAAGTAAATTCACATTTTTCCCCATATGCAGCTATCAAATCCTTCTAAGTTGTTTTTACTCAGGGAAAATACTTGGAATGTTCTAGTCGTTTCTCTAAGCTGAGTTTCCAGACCCCTCGCCAGCCAGGTGCCTCTCTGGCTTTGTGCCAGGTCTCTGAGATTCCCTGCACTGTGCCCTATCGGAGCCATCCAGCACTCTTGTAAGTGGAGGATATCTGCTTCTTCATGGGGTCTACATCTCAAATACAGCCTGGGAGCACATTGATCGGAAGGGAACCTTCAGTGTGCTCCTAATATGTGTGTCCCCATTGTCAACCCCAATGCAACAATTTTTTAAAAATTGTGATAAAGTACACACAACATACAATTTATCATCCTGGCCATTTTTAAGTGTACTGTTTAGCGGTCAAGCACGTCCACGTTGCCGTGCAGTCACTGCCACCATCCATCTCCAGAACTCTTTTCATCTTGCAAAACTGAAAGTCTTGTAGAGATGGTAGTTCTGCAGAAAAGTCTCTTCCTTGGGACCAAAAAGTAAAAAGTCTGTACCTATTATCACTCTGTTTCCTCCTCTCCCCAGCACCTGGCAACCACCCCACCATTCTACTTTCTGTTTCTAGGAATTTGACTACTTTAGGTACCCCATATAAGTGGAATCATACAGTGTTTCCTTTGGGGACTTAGCATAATGTCCTCAAGCTTCAACCAACTTATGGCATGTGTCAGAATTTCCTTCCTTTTTAAAGACGGAATACTGTTCGGCTGCATGTACATATCATATTTTGTTTATCCATTTGTCTGCAAATGAACACTTTGGTTGCTTCCACCTTTAGCCACTGTGAATGATGCTATAAACATAGGCAAACAAATATCTGTTCAAGTTCCTACTTCCAATTCTTTGGGGTATGTACCCAGAAGTGGAATGACAAATGCTAACTTTTTGCATTTGACGGGATTTTTTTTTTTGTAATTGACTGGATTTCCCGATCTGTATTTGTAAATTTTTACTTTTTTGTCCCAAGTGAAAGACTTTTCTGTAGAACTACTGTCTCTACAAATTGTTTTGATCATCAACCTGCTGAAATAATTAATCCCATTGATGTCTAATTATTAGCAACACACTCGTGATCATTTATATCATTAGCTCTACGTCAGAATAACTTGCAAGAATCAGTGCCAAGCTTGCAAGGTTTGTTTCATGGTCACCAGTCCACAAATTGTGTTGATTATAGGGAACACTGATGCAGAAAGCAGCATAGTCGGTTCTCTTGCCCTCTTACCTTCCCCTCCTCCAAGACCCTTGCTTTCTTCTTGTGTATCTCTGCACTAATCTCTGAGTTTTCTTCCATGTTCCCATTCTCTTCTGAAAAATGCTTGGGGATGGCCTCTAGCATGCTGGTGTGGGAGTGAGACAGAGAAATGTCATCTGGTATGGTCCTCTGAATCCATAGGGGGTCCAGAGGGGAGTAACTAGTTGGTAGTGCGAAATGTACAAATCATGTGGGGATAAAGGTTTCAGCAGAAGAAGAAAATCCTAATGTCTCTGAGATTGCTAACTTCCTTGAAGACAGGTGATTCTGTCCACAGCAGTGGGCCAGGAAGAAGGAGGGAGACAGATAACCTGTATCATCCAGATTCACATAAACTCTGAAAGCCAGAAGCACAGAAGTCTTCAATGTTCTCTCAGTTCCACATGCAGGCTCTACTCAACCGATCTCACCCTGCAAGGCAGAACCTATGCCCTCATCAGCCCACTCCCATGATGTTTTCAGCTTCTACTTGTAGTCTGAGGGTAACATATGATTTTTAAATATTTGGTATCCTCAGTCTGGTTGTAATATAGAGCTGGGCAGAGTCTCAGCCAGAGAAGTGAAATGCGGAAAGAATGGCAAATTCATCTGAAGAAAATCTCTCACGATGATGTTTCAACTTCAGCATAGTCCTAATGCATGTTGTTCCAGCTATCTATTATTTCTAACAAGCTACTCCAAAACTTGATGGTTCAAACAACCACTATCTAATCATATCTCAGGATTCAGGCAGAGCTCAGCTCGGAGATTCTTCTGTTCTGGGGGGCATGGACAGATGTAGGTTACCATGTGATATTCAGCAGGTGGCTGGCCTACTCTGAGGTTTGAAGATGGCTTCACTCACATGTCTGGCGTCTCAGTGGGAATCGTGGGAAGGCCGTGTTCAGTTGGAACTGTCACCTGGAACACCTATGCATGTCCTCTCCTGTAGGACAGCCTCAAGGTGATCAGGCATCTCATGTGGTACTCAAGGCTCCAAGAGAGGAGTGTTCCGGTCAACCAAGTTGAAAGCTGCTGGCCTTATTATGACCTAGCCTTAGAAATCATCCACTATCATCTCTGATGCTCTTTGTTGGGTGAAGTATATCCAGTTTCAGGGACAGAGGACACAAATCCTATCTTTTGATGAAGGAAGGAGTGTCAACGAATACGAAACTATGTTTCAAAGCTATCATGAATACACATGCAAATTTGAGTGTGTGATGATATAGCCATACCTATACATGCAGTTAAACACGAGCACCCCCACAGACTTTGGCATTTCAAAAGGTTATGTGGTTTGGAAGGAAGAAGCATCAGAGGATCAGAGGTTTCACGGGTGAGGTATGACATTTAAGCCAGGCCCCGAAGGACAGAAACGGTATCACAGATGGAAATGGAGGAGGGACTGACTACCCGGCAGAAGGAATGATGTGAGCGGAGACATGGGGAGAAAAGTCACCACGAAAGGGAGAAAGAGAACTGGGTGTTTCAAAAAGGAGTTGCCCTCAGGAATAAAGAGATTCCTTAACAAGTCAAGTTGGCAAAGATCAGGGACAGGGTAGGGCTAGCAAGGTTTAGACAACACCTGGCAGAGAAGGATGGAGATCCGAGTTGATTCGTAGGCAAAGGGAAAGGGGCTAGCAAAGAAAGAGGTGTTCAAGTTCTACAAGAGTCCTAAAAGCTTAGGGCATTTGCTGATGGGGGAGGGGTTCCCAGGCTGAGGGACCCAGAGTAGTGGATAATGACTTCACCTTGGAAATAAGGAGGTGGGTCCTTAAAGGTAAAAGCAGAAGAAATGGATTCCTTACAAAGAGATAGTAAGAGCAAGTAAGTAACGTGGAGGGGTGACTTCAGTCTTCTGAGTAATATAGGAGATGAGATCATTGACTGAACATGAAAAACCACTGATGTGTGGTGGACATTTTCATGAGAGTTTCTGTGAAAATACAAAATATGCCCTCTTTTTGAAAGAGCTTCAGTAGGCAAATGTCCAGCTAGGTATTGCAATAAATTGTATAATTCAATTTGTTTACTTTTAATGTTTCTCTGACTGCAAAAATAATACTGTACATGTCCACTGTGGAAAATTTAAAAATATAAAACATGTGAGAAATGAAAGTCATCTATATACTTCACTATTACCCAAAGACAACTGTTAGGAGTTTATTTTATTTCCATGTAGTCAATCTATTATGTAGATATAGTTTACTTATGTAAATATAGTTCTCTTTTACAACGCAAAATTCACATGTTTTACATATTGCAGATTCCACACAGTTTTGCTTCAGCAGTCTTCAAACACATCTTTAATGTCTGTATGGTATCCAGGTTGCAGAGATACCTAATTTAACAATCTCCCAATTTTGGAATATTTCGGTTGTTCCTGATTCTTTAGAGTTTTATTTATACAGTATGTATATCTCTAAATATACACATCTCACATACATAGTATGCTATGCCACTATATGTATGTATATATAATATTTATGATCAGCCCTGTGAATGTCTTTACCTGTCTGATTATTTTTCATTATGACACATCACTGAGTCAGAACATACAAACTCTTTCAAGGCTCTTGGAACATATCGTCAAACTGCCTTTCCAAAAAGGGTGTTTACCAATTTTTACTCTCGTCCATGACCAGGAAGCTCACTGACTCTCATCAACACTTTAAAAAGAAACAACACTTGGGAAAGCTTCGTTTCTTCTGGTATTTGACACATTGGGACGTTTCCTTGCTGTAAAACCTAAGGCAAAGTTTTAGAGACTTTGAGCTCAGAGACAGGACCTTTCTAAAACTCTCCTTTACCCTCTAGACCTCTTCGAGGGAGATGACCACGATCCGATCCAAGGTGCCTTCCGATTCCCACGTTCTGGTATCTCCACCGTCATCACTGGCACCCGACTCCCCAGCCCTTCAGCGCCGGCTATTTTGTAACAGTGGCTTTGGTTAGGAAGAAATACGTGGGGAAAAGGGCTCGCTCCGAAGAGGGGCTTGGATAGACTGCGCAGGGCCCCGAAGCGCGCTCTTGCGGGCGCACACACACGCACACTCACGCGCGCACACACACACACACGCGCGCGCGCGCGCAGTCCGCTCGGGTTTGGCCACCGGACCGGGGGAGGAGCGGGCGGGAGGACCCGGGCGGTCGCGCCGGAGTCCGGGCCGCCGAGCACCCCCCCGCACCCGCGCCTCGGGCCGCGCTGGGGGCGGGGAGGACCCGGGCCGCGGCGGCCGCACCTGGCGCGGCGGCCAAGTTTGCGCGCGGCGCCCGCCGGCTCCCGGGTTACCTGAGCCGGCACCCACGTCAGCGCCACATCATCTGGGCTTTTTCTCCGGCGAGGAGACGGGAAACGAAGGAAGAAGAACGCCGCCCGGGCGAGCCAATCGCAGGGAGACGGCGCTGCCCCAGGAGCGGGGCGGGCCGGGGCGGGCCGGGGCGGCGGGCGGCCGGAGCCGGGGGCCGGCGGGGGCGGGGCGGGGGCCGGCGGGGCGGGCGGGGCGGCGGGCCGCGCTCCGGCGGGTCTGCGGCGGCGGCCTCGGCCTCGGCCTCGGCTCCGGCGGCGGCCACGATGCTGCAGTCCCTGGCCGGCAGCTCGTGCGTGCGCCTGGTGGAGCGGCACCGCTCGGCCTGGTGCTTCGGCTTCCTGGTGCTGGGCTACCTGCTCTACCTGGTGTTCGGCGCCGTGGTCTTCTCCTCGGTGGAGCTGCCCTACGAGGACCTGCTGCGCCAGGAGCTGCGCAAGCTGAAGCGGCGCTTCCTGGAGGAGCACGAGTGCCTGTCGGAGCCGCAGCTCGAGCAGTTCCTGGGCCGCGTGCTGGAGGCCAGCAACTACGGCGTGTCGGTGCTCAGCAACGCCTCGGGCAACTGGAACTGGGACTTCACCTCCGCGCTCTTCTTCGCCAGCACCGTGCTGTCCACCACAGGTAGGGCCGCCGCCCTCCGGCCGCCGCCCCGCCCGCCCCCCCGCGAGCCGCCCCGGCGCTCGCGACCCTCCGACCTTCGCCGCCCGGCTCCCTTGGGCGGCTTCCGAACGGGACTGGGGGCTGCCGCCAGTGACTCCGGGCGGGTCGCCCCGATCCGCCCCGGGAGGCTGCAGGGGCGGCCCCCGCGGCGTGCTCTGTTCGTGGGACCCCGCGCCGAGCCGTCGCGCTGAGCCCGAAACGTCCCGGCGGCCCAGCGGCACGGCGGTGGGGTGGTGGAAACTAGTGGGGTGATGGAAACTCCGAGTGCGCTCTCGCCTTCCTCCCGACCCCGTCCCGGAGGGCCGTTCCTGCAGACTCTAGCCCTAATGGTTTTTAAAGAGCCGCCCTCCAGAATGTGCCTTGTCTTTTGGTCATGCCCAACGTTTCGGCGCTTTGGTGCCCTGGAGGCCGTCGGAGGGGTAGTTGAGTGACATCACTCTGCGCTTCGCAGGTGACCTCCGAGCGGACAGGCCGATCCGGTTTCTTTCCAGAGCGGGAGGAGGGGGAGGGAGCGGAAAGGGAGCGTCGGATGGCCGACGTGCTGGCAAAATGGGGGCACCCTGATTCAGCAGTTCTTTCAACTTCAGGTGTGCGAGGCTCCGCGTAAAGTTGGAAGCGCCACTTCCCCGCACGACTCACCCGCAGGCTGAGTAGGAGGAGCGGGGAGGGGGCCGGCGCCTGCCCCGGGGCTCGGTCGCGGGCCCGGGCGGGATGAATGAAGGCTGAAGGTGCCAGTCGGAGCGAGCGAGGCACCTACCCCGGGTGGAGACAGGCGCTGGTATTTGGCCACTGCCAAGAGTCTCAGAGAGCATTCAGCACAGTTCCTTCTTTCTACCCACGAGCGCCAGCCTCTGAAACGGTCCATCGTGGCCTGAGCAAGGTCATACACTTCTTAGTGAGCAGGGTCGTCCCGGAACCTGGACCTTGTGATTTCCCTGACTGGAGCACTTTGCAAACCTACACCCTCCCCAGCCTTTACTGGTAAATCAGGGACCCTTGTGTGACTCCTTCATCCTCATCCCCTCGCCACCTCCCAGGGTTTATTCTTATATTTATCCCCTTTGAGCTACACCTAGTTGATTGTTTTGGTAATTATTTGGTAATGAGTAATAACACACTCTTCACATAGATCCCTTGCAACAATTATTCAAAAATCTGGGGTGAATTACTAAACTGATGTGAATCTACCCTGAAATAAACCGGGCCAAATTCTAGCTTCTATTGTGATAGTTTAAAAACTGTGTTAGGTGTAGTCCTAAACAAGACAAACTTGTTACCTCACTTTCCAAAGAATGTCTGCTCCTTTGCCAAACCACTCTTTAAGTTTTCTTGTGAAAACTACTGCCTCCATTCTCTGCTTAGCCTTCTGCTGCTTAGATCTTTTAGAAGTCACTGTGCCTTTCCTTTGGGGTATGTTTGTGCTAAGTTGAGAGTCATTCATTCTCCAGGAAAGTGCTTCCACAGGGCTGCAGAAAGTTTACTACTGGGTCACCGTGTTGGGTAAACATTTTGAAGAATGATGGTAACTTTAGGTATTTTCTTACTAATGGTATTTTGGAGAAGAACAGGAGTGAGACCAGTGAGTGGTATGAGAAAAAGAACCAGTTTGTCTTTTCCTGGCAAAAGGATACAGGGAAATTCACCCCCAAATACTTAGTTCCTAAGTCTGTTTTGCCTCAAGGCCCAAGCTGCTTCCTCTCCCTGATGTTGCAGGAAAGGAGAAGATGAATGCAATCAGACCTGGCCCAATCATTTTACAAAATAATGCCTGTCTCTCAGATTTACTCAAGTTCCAAAGAAAACTACCAGTCATTCTCTGTGTCTCTCAGGCGTTCATTCTCCCAGTTGATTCTTCTTCTTCGGTCTCCCATAACCTGTTTGATCAGAATCCAAGCCCCCATTCTTTCTGTAACCTAGAGATGACGTTTATGTTTCTGTAACTCATTGGAAAGGTGGATCTTCATACTGAAGGCGCCCTTGTATACACCTTAAGTAACATATGTATGTCTTTTTGCCTGTTAATCAATCTGCCTCCTGCCAGGGATTTTTCGGCAGACCTTTAGGGGGCCAGCTGCCTTGGCCCACGCATGAGGTAGGGTTTTCCAAAACAGACAAAACTCATGTATAATCTTAACAGCCTATGTACCTAATGTCAGAAGTTAGTTCGTCTTGAAAAGACTCTTAACTATTTTAATTAGGAAAAGTTACAGTTTCTGTGGGGGGAAAGAAAAAGGAGGGGGCAGGTGGGGATAGAGGTCTTATTATTGGTATTCAGATTGGATTGTAGTTCCTAAGTCTGTATTCATGAAAAACAATAGTTCATTTAGGAAATCAGTGCAAGAGCCACTGAAGGATAAACTAAAGGATACAAGTGCCTCTTGGTGTGTAAAATGAGCTGATCAATGAATTCTTATTCTACGAATAAACTAGTCTAAATCAAAGATGCTCTTCTATTGGTTTTGTAGTGACTCATTATCTGACACATTTGACGTTTCTTATCTCAAAACGCTGGTTTTGTGATGGAAGATCAGGCAATTTTTAGAGTAAAGCTAGTATACTTTATTACTAGGAAAATGTTTTCTGGAAAATACTGGGCAAGTCAAATAAGTTGGAATGGCTTCTCTTTTGGATGGATATTAAATGTGCTTTTTAAAGACAAAACAAAACAAGACTCTTCAGGCCTTGTTGATGGTAAATCAT
Source organism: Tarsius wallacei (assembly GCA_963574415.1). NCBI lineage: Eukaryota > Metazoa > Chordata > Mammalia > Primates > Tarsiidae > Tarsius > Tarsius wallacei. Next base: position 5,973 of record CAUYQG010065467.1, on the reverse strand, counting down.
TGAGAAAACTATCACCCAATTAGTCGGCACAGTCAATCTTGACTTGTCCGCAATGGCAACAATGGACATGACAAAGATGCTCTTATTGGTAGTCGCCATTGTAATACAGGTCCAAGGGCGCCCCTATGTCAGAGTCTTCTCACCCCAAAAAGTACCAGCTTCCATTTCTGGAAGGAACTGGGTGAAATCTTCATGATCTGTTTGGGGGAATGTTTAGGTTGGTAATTCAGCAATGTTCTCCTCATTCTTTGCTCTGCTAAGGATCTGTGAATTATTTCTAGCAAATAAGTTAACATCTCTTTACTTCCCCTTGTTAGGAAGAAAAGATTTCCCACCCATCATAAGGTTCATGGCTGAGGCACTAATAATAAAAGACAGATTAACAAGAGAAAAGCACATACACTTTACATGACCCAAGAACCTTCATAAATGAAGACCCAGAGAAAGTGGGGAACCTGTGTGTTTTTATGGACAGTCATGCAGAAGTATGATTGGAGGACAAAAGGGTATGATCTAAAGGTAGTGAACTGGGGGATTTAGCCAGGCCTGTTTGTTCAGATTCTTCTTGGCATCTTTGTGTCTTCAAGGATAAGGACATAACTTTTCTCCAAATATAGAGTAGGCTTCTTGGAATGAGGATCTTCTTTAGAGGAAGGCTGAAAAATATTTATCGCATGCTTCAGGGGAGAAGGTAGGGAAATGGTCAAGGTGCCATAGCTCAGGGTATGCTATCCCCAAATATGATTTAAAAAGAAATTCCAAAATCTACCTAGGAATCAGATGAGAATGGAAGATAGAGTGCAATATACTTTGGGGCCTTTCGGAGGGTTGTATGAAAGTAAAAGGAGGTATAATAGACCATGGAACTTTTATACTGTGGTTTTTTTTTCAAGGATTGAGGAAATAATGTCTAAGAGATACTCAGGAAGTAAGATACTTCTTGTTTCTTTAGTCACCATCTAAAACCTTGGGCCTTGCCATTTATTCATAAGAACAATGTGTGATTCTGGTTTACTGTAAGTTTGCTTCTTTCTGTATCTTCCTAAGCGGTGCATGTCATGATGATGTTGATGAATGATTGGTAAAAACACAGTTTTTGTATTTGTGCAGTGTGTAAACTGTTGGTAGTTTTTGCAGCTTTGTATATGTGGGATCCACATGACAGCTCAGCCCCTGCTCCTGTCACTTGTAGCCAAGGTGCCTTTAGTCAGCACACTGATTTATTCCTCTGTATGAAAAGATGCTTTGAAACTCTTACTTAAAACGTAAAGTAAAGGAACTTAATTGGGATTGTTTTACAGTGGCTTTTGATTGAGTTAGGTAGGGTGTTACTACATCACAGGTTGCTTTCAAAAAGAGAAGATAGAAAGAGGTGAAAGAGTATACTAGATTGATCCTTAGTTTTCAGACTGTTTTAAGTAGGAGAAAAGTGTTGTCACCATCAATAAATAGTTGTTGAGCTCTTAGAATACAACAGGGTGGGCAGATCCCAACTCCTGGGCCTAATCTGGCCTGTCCCTGTGCTGCCTACCCTGAGAATGGCTTTTAATATTTTCAAATGGTTGAAAAGAAAATAGTATTTTCTGACACAGGAATGTTTTATGAAAATCAGATGTCATTGTCTGTAGGTAGAGTTTTATTGATGTGCAGCCACACCCATTGATTTCTGTATCATTTATGGCTGTTTTCTGGCTACAGTGGCAGCATTGAGTAGTTGGACAGAAACCATAAGGCTGCAAAACTGAAAATATTTACTGTCTGACCTTTTACTGGAAAAGTTTGTGAACCCCTGCTTTGGTATGATACTTAGGAGGAATGCTAAGAGTATTCTAAGTACATTGCTTCCTTTTGACAAGCTTTCTGTAAGATAGCTTAGCTTCTCAGACTTCTTTGCGCCATGATTCTAAGTGGTATGCAACAACCACCACCAGCCACTTCCAAACAAATGTGTATTTCGGATGTTACTTGTTTCTTGTCAGATTTATGATACTGCCTTTTTTTTTTTTAACGGTAACAAAGCTACACTTCACATTGTGACTATCTTATCTAAAATGTTCAATAAATACCTACTATATCTGTAATAAAAATGACAGCAAAATTAAGCAAGCATTATGTCAGCCAGAAGAGAGATCTGATGTCCTCTGCTCTAATGTTTGTACCCTTTATTCACTGGAGTCTTGGTTTTGAGCTTTTGCATTTAATTCTATAAATTTAATTATCTGGTTTTTGAGTCCATAAAAGATCAGGATAAGGCACACCCACAGACAAATGTGTTAAGTTATGAAAAGACAAGAAGTTTAACAGTCACAAAACTTGGGAGCTAAACACTGATTACTCGTGGACATAAAGATGGGAAGAACAAATACTGGGTCTCTTAAAGGAGGAAGTGGAGAGGGGCAAGGTTTGGAAAAATACATATTGGGTACCATGTTTGCTATCTGAGTGACAGGTTCAGTAAAAGCCCGGACTTCGCTGTCTTGCAATATACCCATGTAACAAACCTGTGCATGTACTCCCGAATCTAAAATAAAAATAAATTAAAAACTAAAATGATATTTTAAAATAACACATTTACGGGACACTTTCCATGTTCCAGACAATGCATTATTTTCAAGGAACTAATGAGACATGGGTATCATTATTCTCACTTTATAGAGGCTGAAACTGAAATTTAGGTTGAGTGACTTTTCTACCTAGGTCACAAAGCTAGATGTAGCGTGGTCTTGATTTGAACCCAGGTATCTCTAAGAGGCTGTGCTTTTTCTAGCGTCTAGGCATAGGAGCTTGTTTTGGACTGAACTGTCTCCCTCAGATTTATATGGTAAAGTCTTAACCCCAGTATCTCAGAATGTGACTGTATTCAGAGGTGACATCTCTAAAGAGACGATTACGTTAGAACGCGGACACAGTGGGAAGGTAGCCATCTGCAAACCCAGGGAAAGGCCTCAGAAGAAATGAAAACTGCAGATACCTTGAGCTTAGTCTTCGAGCCTCCAGCTCTTTGAAGAAATAAATTTCTGTTGTTTAAGCCACCCAGTTTGTGATATTTTGTTATGGCAGCCCTAGCAAACGAATACAAGGAGGACCCAGAAAAAAACCTGAAAGTTATTTACAAAAATTGTGTATTTATTTTTAAGATGTTTAAACTTCAGTCACCTTGAAAGTACTCTCTGTAACAAGGTGCTTTTTTCCACTGCTCAAAACAGTTTTTGAACTTGTCGATTTTGGTGCCTTTTAGTGCTTCTGATGTGTTTTGTTTCGCCTTTTCCACATTGGCAAGACGTTTCCCTTGGAGGACTTTTTTCTTCAGAAACATAAAAAAAGTTGCTCAGGTGAGATCAGGTGAATAGGGCAGGAGGGGTCGTATTGTTTTGGGGTCAAAAACTGCTGAACACTCAGTGCATTGTGGGCAGGTGCACTCGTAAATCGCCCATCATGAAATGGGCAAATACTTGAAAGAATCTCCGAAAAGAAATTCACTGAAACGGAATGCATCCTCTCACAACAGTGTTAGCTGGTACACTGATGCTGATGGGGTCCCAGAACACTTGCCTAACAGGGAAAGCCTGTACTACAAGGAACCTGTCCTCCAGAAAATAATTCTGGTATTTTTGGGGTCCTCCTTTGTATACTCAGTCATTTTTTTAGTTGCACTAAGAAAAACAGATAGTACAGCAAAAGAAACGGAATGGTTGTCTCTATCTTGCATCATGTTTTAGAACACAATATAGTAACTGTTGTCCTTGAATCATCAAGACAAATGCTTCAGCGTGCTTCTATGTAAGAAGCGTGCTTCTATGCAACTTTTTAAATCGACAAGCTCAAAAACTGTTTTGAGCAGTGGAAAAAAGCATCTTGTTACAGAGAATACTTTCAAGGTGACTGAAGTTTAAACGTAACGTAATTGAAGTGTACAATAACCTCTAAAAACATTTCCACCCAGTAATGGTTAAAGAGATCAATGTTTAAATATGTAAATGCATACTTGTCTATAAAACATATCGGTTCTTTAGTATTTCAAAAGTTTTTTTAAAACTATAAATTTGCTGCTATCTATGCCTATTCTATAGCACCTGGAAGATACTACTGCTATTATAAATGGCTATAACTTAAAAGAAATTATGTCTTTGCTTTTATGCTAGAACCGTAAGTTCTATCAAGAATAGACTCTCCATGGTACCAGTAGCCTAATGGGAACGCTGGTGCTTTCAGGACAAGTTGTTTCAGGACAAGTTGTTTTATGGCACTACTCATTGGACTTGTTTGAGGGAGAGAGTGTCTATTGTCTGTAGAGTGGAAGAGATGTGGAATTTTGGAGCATGTGAATTGCTGACACTCGATTGTTTTGATCCATAAAAATGGCAATTCCATATAGTTCAACTTACTACAAGGTTGGTTGCAAGGACAAATACCATCAACATCATAAGCTCTCTCTGATGCATTCAGAGATGCACTGTGCTAGATTTTATTCTCAAGAGACATCCTTTGATCCCAATTATAGCCAAATCTATGAAGTGCTGAGGTTTCTTCACTTGTCCATTAATGATGCCGTGTTCACATTGCCTATTCCCAGCAGGAGATAAAGACTGTTTCTATCAGAAAACACACAACTTCTTGGCTCCCATGACCCTTCTACCTTCTGGACTCTGTGTTCTGGCTTTCTTTGTTCCTTCTGGGTGAATCTCTCATTCTTTGCACAATCCTCAAAGCATGGTGCAAGGAAGAGACAACCATCCACTTAGCAGCACATTGCAGGGTTGTGGCCCCTATCTGAGGTCAGAATGGAGGAAGGAAGAGAAGGGGGAGTTTGAGGTGTAGGGTTTGTGTACCTGAAAGTGCTATGTGACTCCCTCCCTGGGCTCGAGTCAGACTGGCAGGGCTTATCTGTGATTTTCCAGTGGTGTTTGTGTTCTCCTTTTTTTTTTTAATTTGTAAAACAGAGTTGATTGTTCTACTGATGAGACTAACTGGCTTATGTTAGACGTTGGCAGTGCTTTTCATTGGCTACCACCTGCTTATCCCAGATCAGTCTAACTTCTTACATTAGCTCCTCTGACTAGGGTTGACTTACTTTGTGAAGTAAAAACTTGCCCTCCGTTGTCTCCAAGATTAGTTATTAGTATCTGGCAAAAGGCTTTGGGCAGGAGCTTCCAGGGGACTTAGAAATCCTGGTAATGCGGGATCCGTAGAATTATGTATGACTGGTGGATTCAGAGGACAGAAAGTTAAAAAACATGTAGAATGCCCTTAAGGGATTTTGAGAGAATAAGACATGCTAGTTTTCATTTCTCTGAGTGTGGCCAATGGACTGCACATTAGAGATTAGTGTCAGAGGCTCTAATTGTAATGCTCATCCCCTTGTGAAAGCGTAGGGGGCTTTGTAACCTGAGTTAAGCTATTTGCTCAAGTTGACACTTTGCTTTTCACTCTGCTTTATTGAAGCCTCTTGAGGCTTATTCAGACACGGATTTCATCTTGGTCTGCAACACAGCCTCCAAGAGATCTTTAGTCCAGATATGCACTGAGGAGGGGAGGTGGGAGATGTGCTCTATCCTAGAAGAGTGCTCCTGGGGCATGCCAGGCCAGACACACACAGGATGTGGGTCTGTTGAGAGGCACATTCTACTCAGTTTCTGTCTCTCCAGGCCCTGTCTTCATTTCTTCCTGCTCTTTCTCCCCAGATTAGCCTTCTGCCTGCTGGTTCCTGTCACACCTTGGTCTCCCCTGGCACCTGGTTCCCATGACACCTATCTTGTCATCCCTAGCCCTCAGTAGCTGCTCAAAAAGAGCAATTTGAGCAACTTAAGGCACATTTCTTCATATGCCTGAATCTGTTTCCTCTTCTGAAAAATAAAGAAGGTCCTAAAGATGTGACTCCTTTCCAAGAGACTTTAGAATCTCATTGTCTTGATGATGAAACAGAGGCTTACATGCTGAAAAGCATTTTGAACTTAGTCATATAGAAACAATGAT